>WOFM01000149.1:769141-971964 GCA_011428145.1 Ericerus pela | reverse complement strand
ATAGATGAAATTTCAGAGAGAAAGGATGACGCAGAGTTTAGATCTATGATCAGAGGGGTTATTATATTTAGCTAGATTAACTAGACCCGATATTCAATTTGCCGTCAATTTCTTTTCTCACTTTTAAAATTCATCGAACGAAACTATTAAAAATTATGTAAGTTGAATACTAAAACATATAAACTCGCAATATTCTTTCACATGCAATTCAAAAATTGAAGGTACCTGGGCTTTCATAGATGCTTCATATGCCTCTCAGGTTAATGATTGAGATATTAATATTCATAATTTAGAGAAAGGAAAATCAGTCTCAGGAAAGTTGTTACTTATTAATGGACATTTAATTGATTGGAATTGTGCGAAACAAACTATTCTCATATTGCCAAGTACAGATGCTGAAATTATAGTAGTTTTTAATAATCTAGACATCATTAAAGTATTTCATAGTCTATTGGAGGAGGCCTTTAATGAAAATATTCAAATCGATATAATGGAGGACAATCTGTCAGAGCAAAAAATATGTTCAGGGGGCTCTCAAAAAAAATCTCTTACTCTCATGATTAAATGTTACTTAATTTTAGAAGCACTTGAAACCAAAATAATTAATTTTTAATCCATCTGTTCAAATGATAAATTAGTTGACATTTTAACAAAATCATTAGATCGAACAAAACTTGAAAATATTGTTTTGAAAATTCTAGAAGACACAGGTTTTTACATATTAAAAAATAAATAAAATAAAATGTCATTTATTCTCAACCAAAATGAGTTATACCAGACTAGAAAAATATTGAAAATTTATGAAAAAATTTGATCCTATTTCATTGTAACAAAAACCACACAAAAATCAAAATACAAAAAGCAAAAAGATGCATGACAGTAAAATATACAAATAATATTTATAGATATATAGATAGAAAAACATTCGAAAGTATTTGTTTTACATTCTATTGTGAGTAAGATGCATCATCCCATGCATAATAGAGACATACTGTTACATTCTGATAAATCAAAATACCTACATTCGTTATCTTTCACAACTGGGTAAGAAAATAATCTTCATGTACGCAATGACAAAAATTAATCCTACAAACTTGAATCTCTTTTGTCTCACAGCAATAATATAAATAGTAAATAGGAAAACATAAATCTCGCCACATCTGAATACAATACCCTACATACAAAAATAAAATACCATAAAATAATTCTCTCGCATTCCTTCTTATCAAGTTCACACTTGTAATTGCAAACAAAATAAGGAAAGTACAATATCTAAATATATGATGAATTTATTAAAGTATATTAACTTTTCATTTGTAATAATGCATGTTACCTATTAATACTTATTATTTTCATATACTTACTATGTTATTAATTATTTAATCATTTTAAATATTTGCATGTACAATTTATGTTATCTATTATTTTATAATCATCTTTTTATAGAACACTTACCAAATTTTATTTGTTTTTATAGCATTTTGTATATTCTATTTCATTTTATTTTTTATTCTATCGTAATTCAAAAAGCTCACATTTTTCATAATTTTTGGAATTTATTGTATTTAAATTTAGGAATAAAAATTTGTAATTCCAGCCCAACATTGTAGGATTTGCTCATTTGTAAAATCATTCACACAAAAATTTCAAGGGGGTATTGTACAAAATTCCCACGTTCACTTCTTCACTCACTCACACATCATCACACACTATATAAATATATATATGTCATGTTCCATTTCTACATTTGTACAATCTTTACTTACCATTCAATATCAGCTGTGCTTCACCATTAGATCTTTATTCATTTCTATTGTATTTCTGTTTCTGGTTGTGAATACTTGTACTTTATTTCATACACTTCGGATCTATCACCTCAGTTATTAACATCCAAACCTTCTTTTATTTAGTGCTGACTACTGAATACCCAGTAGCCCTATCTCACCAATGTTAATAAATGGTGCCACCATTCTAAAACCATAAAATGGACATGAGTTTTTTGAGCATGCACAGTAAGTTTTTTTTTTTCTGTTTTTAATCCGTTCTTATTCCAGACAGTGTAGGATAACCAGAGACATACACCTAAAGAGATCTCATAAACTGATTAAACACATGTCAAAGATGAAAGGTTTCCAATAATGATATTTGTTATTATGTATGCGTCGTATGACTTTAGTCTCTAACAGGAGTAGGCAAGATCCAAACTAATCGGATCATGAATCTTTTTTATGATATGTGATCCGATGCTTTAATAATTTTTCTTTTGGAGGATCCGTGATCTATGATTCGTATCATTTTTTGGATGAGGATCTGGAGTATCTGTTTGAATCTGTTTGTCGTGATCTGTTGGTTTGGATTTAAAAATAAAATAAAATGGGGAACTAAGAATATACTTGCCAATTTTCTATTCAATTATTAGTTTATTTCTTAAAAATTAATGAAAAAAATTTTTTTAAAATCCTTTTCAACCTTAATACAATCCGTGAAAAGATTAGGATGATCGTTTTTTCTCTTTCACAGATGATTCGTTATCCAAATTCCGATCATTCTTTGGAAAATGATTTGGGATTTGAACTAGAATAATTATTATTTTTTAAATTGAAAAGGAGAGGAGTGGAGAACGATCACATTAAAAATGACTTGTGTACTGTCATTCCCAAGGTTGGGTCGAAAAGTGTTGGAAAAACTTGAAGGAATAAGAGGAAATATAAACTTTCGAAAATGTTAAAATAAGATTTTATTTTATTATTTTTACATGTATTAGGTAGGTACAGCACTCTCGCAGTATTATTCGGAATGTATAATCGATAAAAGTTCAATCTCCTGCATGTATGTTGACATATAAGGATACGAATGCTTATACGCTCTTCTTCGATTTGAAGTGCTGTTATTGTAAAACTTAAAAAGAAATATTGGATTCGAACAAAAAGAAATAAAATATGACAAAATAAAATGCTTGAAAAAGTTCAACCATATCTGTAGACTGAAATACATTTCAGTCTGCAGAAACCTCTTATGGGTTGTCTGGTATGTCGTGTTTATGATTAATCGTTCTAACACCTTTCAAATTGATTTTTTTGAAAGAAAAAAGCTAGCAAAATATTTGTTTTTTTCAAGTCTTTTTGAATTGTTATATTTTCAGTATGAAAAAAAATTTTTTTTTTTATATCAAAACCCTTACTGTTTTGACTGAATTTTGAAATTCGTGTTTTCTAAAAAAAAATATTCCGATTTATAGGCGTGCGCAAAACGGAAGAAGGCGACTGTTGAACTACTATAGATTCTTTCTGGTAAGTTCTTCGGGAAGTTTCAATTAGTTGATGCGGTAGGGTATGTAGTGATGTACTAGGTATATCTTTTGTAATTTAGATGTCCTTGATTATTGGCTATCTTTTTACAAAAAAAATATGGCAATAGGATATTAGGATACCGTATAGATATTCTTTGTTTCCTCTCTCTCGCAAAACCTCTTCCCTTAACTTTGGTTGGAGTTCTAGATTCGATAGATCTTATGTCGGTGATACTGGGACATTGAAATTAACTTACAATAATCTATTAAAAGGAATGAGAAATGGGCTATTTTCAATATAAAACTGACCATTTTCATGTTACTTTTCGCAAAAACTATCAGAGATACTTACAGAGCTGAAATTTTGACCACACTTACCTCAAATTAACATGGACGTTAGGTAACATGATTTTTGATATTTTTATTAAATGTATATTTTTTTTACATGTTTTTCAATACAAAAATCATTTACCTCACTTTAGAAAAATTATTCAAAAAAATTCTTTTGTTTATTTTTGTAGAATACTTTCAGCAATAAAATAAAATGAAAATCATGAAAATTTGTCGGAAAAATAGTGAGAAAAAGTTACCAGAAGATGAAAAAAATTTTTTTCGGGAAATTCAATAAAATTTAGGTATTGATTGAAATATTAATTATGCGTGTATAATGTGTACATGCTGGAGCACATTCAGAAATTTTACCAGGGGAGAGAGTGTTACACAATGCATTTGGAAAAGTAATTTTGTACTAGGGAGAGTAATTTTTTTCCCAACTCTGGAGACATGGAAAATAATCCCCAATGTAACATTCATGTATAATTTGTAAATATTAATCAAATTTTCAATGAAAATCCACTTATCACATTCACAAATATTGTAGTGTAATTTACATGTTTTGATAATTTTAAATCATCTGTCACCAAATTTTACCAACTTTTTAATGACTCTTTACAATCCTTTGATAATCTCCTCAAGTCCGTTCAGATTGTGTTTATCAAGTAGAGTAAATGTGAGGTCACATGGTGTGGAACTTTTACCTCCTCAGTGTTCCACTAACATTTACGTTGTTTCAGATATTCACCCCTTTCACGCTTCCTTCTATGGAAAAATATGTGAAAGATGGATTAGTGTTAAAAGCATTCATGGGCTACACATTTATGTTAAAATTGTTGAAATTCATGCATTAGTTTTAGAGGAAGGGTTTCTCAAAGTGTTGCAAACCCACCATGTTGTCATCACAATATCTCCGATAAATTAAAAGATTTTGACTTAAAATTTTAATGGCAGTTGGTGAATATTAAGGACTGGTTTGGTATTGAATTTTAGCGAAATAGGTCCTCTGGTTTTCGAATAGCAGCCATTACAAAATTTGAAACTTTCAGAAAACATGCATTTATTGTGGTTGATGTGCAGCAGAGATATTTTGGTGAAGTTTTTAGTTTAAGAACTTCATTTTTAGCTTCTTCCATAGCTATTCTATAGGGTTTTAGTTAATTTCTTACTTCTAGTTCTATGGGAAAAACTGGATCTACAAAAGGGGTCTTATTTTATCCTTACAATATAGGTAATCATTAAAAACTTCATGGAGTTTTACCAAAGTTTTTGGTCTGGGTTTATCTGTAAGATCACGTTCTTTTTCTCCAATAAATCTATAAATATGATCTATGATTCTTTCTTCAGTAATTTCTGGTTCTAGTTATTTCTTTTGACAAAAATTACAAAATCTACAAAATCATAATTTTCTTTGTATTTTTGTTGATATAGTTGTTTTTTTGAAAATTTCTTCAATTTTTGGCTTGACATCTTTCCATTCTTTTAAGTCATATTGGAAATTAATTCGTTAGAAAGAATTTGTGCATTTCCAGTAAATGCAATTTTGATTTTCTTTATCTTGACTGCATCATCATTCCATCCAGAAGCTTCATATTTATTTTCAAATGGTTTCAAAAATGTTTTAATATTTTCATGTGATGAATTAAAAAAGGTCTATGGTCAAATATTTGAATTAATATTATCATTTGCCATTTTATTTGCTAGATCTTTTAATCTTTAAGTTAGAGCTGATGATTTTCTGTAAGATTTTTCTGGAGAGGAGGATTTTGAATTGAAATTTATTAAGGATACTGTTAAAATATTTAAAGAATTTGATCCATTGTTACTATCAGAGAGACTTAGATCGGAATCTTCTATTGTATTTAATTTAGGATTGAAAAAAGTACGAGAATTTTTTGAAGCTTTAATTTTAGCAACACGTTCAACCATTCTTGATTTTAAAATTAAATTATCTAATTTATCTTTTGTGAGAAGATTATTGAAGGACTTTTGTGGAGTTGGATGTGAAGAGTGGTACCTAATTGGATTTCGGGTCTACTTTTCTTGATTGAAAATGGATTAGGATAAATATTTTCCCATAAATTAAAAAAAGTTTTGTTTGTTCATTCTACAATCTAATAGTTATTCTTGAGCACTAAAGTGTTTGGAGTTTTTCTATTTCCCCAATCTTCATCTGGTATGGAACTATTATAATTTGAAACTCATATAGAATGTTGTTGTTGTTGTTTTGGTTGTAATAACTTGGCATATTTGGACGTGGGTAGTTTGATACTTTGAAACAAACTTTGTCTGAGGATTTGGAATGCAAATGGTAACTGTGGATGTTTTCTTCTTGAAATCTTGGACAGTGATTTTTTTTGGCTTTGGTTTAATTTGGATTTAAATTTTTTGCACAATTTTAATTTTTATATCTGCACTTTAGAATAATAAGACACACTGAAAAAGGTAAAATGTGTGTATTAAAGGAAATAGTTTAAAGTATTAATGACTACTTAAAGACTGATAAAATAACAATTAATGATAAAATACATAAGGTTCAGTGAGATTATTTACTAATTCTAATGGACAAAATTCCAGCAAATTTACAAAGTGTTTTAAGGTGAAATTAATATGATTGGATATTAATTTATCATGGAAATATGGGAAAGTCGGTAATATTAAAGAAAAAATGACATAAGTGGGTGTAGTTAATGAAATAAGTAGAATTTGGAGATTGGCAATATAAGTAGAAAGGTTTCATAGAAAAAGTGACATCATGTTTTGTTTGTATGAAAAAAAGTTGGTTTAGGAAAAAAGTGATGTCATTGGACAGGTCTTGGCTTGTCTAGATGTATGAATATACCGTTAAATGAAATGAAAGTGTTTAAACTAATATAATGTTATGTATGATATGAAATTATCATTACACTCTCCCTCATAACTATTAAAAAATTTAAAATCTAATATTTTTTTTGAATAAAATCAATGATTCAACTTTGTTTCCAAGATATTGCTATGGGAAAGATTAGATTCCCTGTTTGTTCCATTTTTTAATCTACAATTTAACCAAATATAATAAATTATATCAGCTGGTTTTTTTTCTTCAGTAAATCGCTCAATTACCTTTAAAAGTGCTAAAATCAACATGATTAGCCCTTATCTTTCACCTTTTTTTTTTCTTCACTGGATTAAACAAAAAATATTTCCAGATTATCCGGTGAAAAATGGATAGGAGAGGACCCTTTTGTTCTATTCTTTGAAATTTTGCCACTTTATCCAAAAAACCAGTTTAACAAGCCACAGATTAAGAGGTGCCTTCTGTATTTGTAAAATCAAAACAATATTTACGAGAAATGAATTCTAAAACCACTGGATCAGTCTTGATAAAATTTTTATCAATGAATTCTCCAAAACCTTGAAATATACTTATTGAGTACAGTTTTTGAGAAATTTTACATAATTTCTCGTTCAAAAGAATCTCTTTATGTTAGTTTGTTTCTGAATTACTTAGCATGTATTGTATTGCGTTTATATTGCATGTATGTTAACATATACTTTAAAATGGTGATTTAAATTTCGAAAAATTGAATTGTTTCATGGAACATATTTTATATTGCATGACCATATGGAAATTTTGGCGTTAATAGTGTAACTTATATTTTCATCTATTTTTAAATATGACAAACATATTAATCGACACTGTTTTGAGTGCCAATTTAATTATTTTAAAATATTACAGAAATATTGATACTTTTCTGGTACTAGGTGTGTGGTGTAACACTGAAAGTGGTCTAAAACTATAACTAAAGATCTCTTTTATGCCAGTACAAATGGCTCAAATACAAAACACATATACTAATAATTGTATTGTGGTATGCCATGGAGGGCCTCTACAGCGATCCTCCTTCAGTCCCTACAAAATTCTTTAAACCAGCTTTCTTTTTTAAAACACACAACCATGGACTTTGGAATATTCATACACAAAGGACAGTGACCACAGAATTACCACTGCCCGACCGGATAGCCTGCCACGTTCCTTGGACCCGAATTTATACCATGCATAGACGAAAATTTTTATATCTATAAACCAAAGGTTTTTCAATTTCCATGGATTTTCACTTACTTGATTGACATTCTTGGTCGAAAACGCAAGGAAATATCACTAAAGTCAACCCATTTGCCCAAGGAGAAAATTTTAACACATGATTAATTCACTTTTCATGTTTAATAAAATAAAAATTTGTCTGTTTAGACGTCATTTAAAATACATATTACCTCTTTAAAGAGAGAAAACAAACTGTGCAGTGAAGCACTTACAAATGGATTATTTTTAGCAAGAGAAAAAATGTAAATTAAGTAGGGGCATGGAAAAAACCAGTACAGAGATAAATATGTATCACATTGAGATACTGTTTCACGGACAGACAAATTTGGTAGGAGAAATGAAATATAATATAATATAAGGTAAGATAAGATGTTGAGAAAAAACCAAGGAAAGAAAGAAGAAACCAAGAGAATTGTACAGAAACGTGAATATTCATGTTTCTGTACATGATGGTTTGTAAAGAAATAGGAAAAAGATTGAAAAAATATGAACAGTCTGTGGAAAGTAGTAAAGGTGGTATTGTAATTAAAAAAAAGGAAAAATATAAAAGTGTATGTAAAACGAACAAGACTATTGCAGGACGGATGCGTCATTTCCCCTCCTAGACCACATTATCTTTATAAAAGAAGAATGAGGTCTCAGAACAAGGATCAGCAATTTTAAAATGTTAACAGAATGTACATATATAAAAAGAGAATACAACATTACAAAATAAATACATATACATATACAGCTACAAAAAGAAAAAGACAAAATTATATACAAAAATCAAATAAGGAGACATAGCCAGGAAAAGAGTCTATAGCCAGGAATTGGGAGCAAACTCCAGATTAGAGGCGGAGTTGATTTCCTCAATGTCTCCTTGGAGGATAATGCGAGCCTGGAACAGATCCTTTTTTCTTCCGGTGGTCTACCCTTACATATTGGCATGGAACCCCATCGCCATCTATAAAGATAGTGCTGTTTTCAGTGAAAGGATCCATATCCAGTCTGACATTATAGAGATGCGCAAATTCCTTACCCAGGTTGATTGATTCAAACAAGTTTGAAACAATCCCCATCTTGACTACAATCTTGTGTCTAGGTGACACAAAAATGCCCATAGGCAACGTGGTATCGAACCAATAGGGTTTGGGACCTCTGTTGCACCATGGAAGAACGACATACCCAGTTCTGCCCAAGACTCGGTGGTTAGCCAAGGAATCAGGCCTAAAAGGTGTAGTGCCGCAGATCGAATGGTCAGCTTCAGGGTTGTAATGAATCTGCCTTCGTCGATCGTACTCAACCTCACACACAAAGGATACTGGCTGTGATGGTGGGTCCTCAGGTACAGGATTATGTACCCCGGCCCTTATCAAATTTTGAAATTGGTTCGGCTCAGTCTGTATTTGTCTATATGAGGTGTCAAAACCAACATCCTCATATATCGATAATGGATCATAAGTACGGTATTTTGGTGGGCAGCTATGTTGAGTTTCACACACATTGGTTTTCACAGGTGAGGGACTACGGTTCCTACTTCCGTGTGTTGTGTGTGATTTTTGACCTTGAGCCTTCGTCTGCCTGCTGTTTAATGGGAGAAGAAAGGAGGGATGTGGACCATGTGAAAAATCAGGCGAAAAGGGGCGCCTACTTGGACGGTTAAATCCAAGGTAGGTGCTATTGTTTTTGGTATCTTGGGTCGGTTTGCAACAGGAATTTGCTGCATTATAGATTGGATGGGTGGATGATCCTGGGAATTCGGAAGCCGTATTGATTGAGGGGTCATGGAATTCAGATTTTTGGTCAATCGATATGGTGGACTTAGTCCTCTTTGGAATAGGCGGGAGTTTTGCCATGGCAATACTTCCTTGGTAAAAGGGGTCAGAGCTACTTCCTGCAGCTGAAGAGCTCATGCTTAGGGGAGGGCTCTCACAGATCTGGTTATTAATATAGGTGTGAACTTGAGACGGACCAATGATCCCAAGGGCCACACAAAAGTCCACTGCTGGCATGTCTCCACTGATTGATTCAGGTTTTTTGGAGATTGTTCTAGTGGGTTCTGGAGTAATTTTCTTCCCCTTCTTAGACTAGATCTGAGGATGAGCGGGTCTTTGAAGGTTTAGAAACCTCCATTTTTTCGGTGGATTTGGTACCCTTGGAAAATTCGACTTTTTTAACCTTGGAAGAGGTAACAGATTTGTTTGGGATGTTAACCACGGATTTGAGTTGAGCTTTGAGGATTGGCCTTATCTCAGTTGAAGTGACTGTTGCGCTTGGGCGCAGGGGAGAATCAAAAAGATTGGTGGGGAGTAGGCTGACCTTGGGTTCCTTGCAAGGAAATTTTTCCATTCCTCTATCCCTAGTTTGCCTGTAGACATTATCCAGATATTTATTCGGATCAGCAACCTTTGGCAGTATCTCCACATTAAATACTCCATTGGTGCTGATCAATTCAATTTTGGGTTCCTCAGACTAAGCGGGTTTTTTATCACTCTTTGCAATATATTCAGTCTGAGGAGAGTTGCCACCAGGCCCTAAAATTTCAAAATTTGACAATTTTGGCCTTGTCTCCTTGGAAAGAGTCTCTTCGTCAGACTCCGCGGATGTGTCACTTATTGCTATTGGCGAAGCCTTCAGCGTTATAACGTCTTCCGCAACTGCAGTCAGACTTGGTTTCGAGGTTACGCACTCTGTTTCCAAATTTTCTGAGAAGGTTTTTATTCGATGGACCAACTCGGAATTTAGGGTGGCCATCATCACATCAAGGGTTATCCTTGGAAGGGGTTCAGGTTGAGAAGCGGCAATAGTTCTAACTTTATTTATGAACACTTTACCTGCTTGGTGCATTGACGTAATATGCAAGGCTTCCCTCTTACCCCACAACATGCTCGTTTTCTTTTTGAATTTCCTCTCCGTCACTGTTTTCGGGTTGGGTGATCCACTCTTTCCTCCAGTCTCTGGAGCCGCGTAGCTTATTATCTTCCCCAAGGACGAGGTAACCACGGAAGATTCGTCATTAACTGTTGAGTCGGTATTGGACAAGGCTGAAAATGTAGCAGAGCAGGGTGATGAAAAGATTCTACTTGTGGCTATGTCAAAAGAATTGTCAGGAAGAGGAGAGTAGGATACATGATCGTTTAGTGAGATTACATTTTGAGAAATAATTTCAAATTCTGGGGTAGATGACTTTGGATTTACATTTTCAAAATCAAAATTTTCCCCATTAAATTTAATTAAGTTCTCACCAGTCAGGTCCATGGAATGCGTATTTACAAACACGAAGTCGGCCTTCGGGCTGATTTCAATTTCTGAAGGTGGTGCAACTTCTGTTGAAATCACCTCAAAAGAATCTGAGTCATCCTCGGAGTTGTCTGATGTGATATCAATCTCGTCTAGGATGGGGAAAACAGAATTTTTTATTTCCATGGAAGGACCTGATTCGTCGACCATGTTGTACTCACTCTTGACTGAAATTAATGAAAGATTATTATTTTTGCAATTTTCTGCAAGTTCAAGAAGTTCGTCATTTAATTTACCAGTGCTGCAATTTTACTATCCATGGACTCAGAGGTTGATGCCATTTCCATTTTCGGTGATGAACCATTTTTTTCTGCCACAATTTTACTAACTTGAGAGTCGTCTATAATTGTGAAAGAGTCACTTTCCCTGTCACCTAAATTTTTGTGTAATTTATTTAAATTTATATTACCCAGTGAAGAATCGTGTCCTAGCCTAAAGCGCGCTTGCGCCTGGTGTTCGCGAAAAGCTGAGTTTCATTTCCCAAGGAAACAAACATGTTCTCAAACCACGCGTTTTTTTGCCGCCGACTTTTTCGCTGGAACAGTTTTGGTTTTTGGAAACACGAATTTTTCCTCTGAACCGCTGACTGCCGTTGATTGTTGCAGAGAAAAAGTGAGGTCCATGGAGTCTGTGATTACTGGTTGTACAAAATCGACAGGAGAAACCAACATCTCAGAGGTCTTATCCGTTTCACACCCGTTTAGTGCTACCTCTCGAATCAGCCTGTTCTTCTGCTGAATCAATGTCGCACGTGTTTGGATGCGGGTGATGAGCAGTACGTGGGAGATCGTGGAAGGCAAGGCTAGGAATTGCAGGCGTTCGACAATGCCGGCAATTGCCTTTTCCACGGAATCGACCTTGGAAACTATGAATTTTACCTCGTTTTCGATTGAGCACATGTTTTCTGAAAAGGTTTTATTTTTATTTTCGAACTCCATGGAATTATTTTTGCGGTAAATTATTTTTATTATTTTTAAAACTCATGTAATTTATGATGAATTTCTGCGGAAAATGGAGTATCGAATTCAAAAATGATTATTCTGTTGAAAAAATTTCATTATTATAAAAAACTATGTCTTCTAATTTCACAAAAAGATCGAAAATATTGCATTAAAAACTTACTTGAAATCGATATTTTATTCTCTGCGATACCTAATCGATCGTAATAATTCCTCGTAAATTAATTTAAAGAATTTTAAATAATAGTAAAACACTTAGAAAAAACGAAAAATGAAAAAGAGAGAAGAAATAATTTGATGTACACAGTGAAACAGTTATAGTAAGAGTGATTTGCGATCTTTCAATGTCTGTTAAAGTTTGCTTTAATGTTCAATTTTTCTTGTCTGTATTTTCAAATTCACAAATTATATTTCTTTTTGCGATGGCTGTCCATTCTCTTTGCAGGAATAGAGTTTTCATTTCTGTGTAAGTCATATTTAGATCCTCAGTTTTCAGCCATTTACAGTGTCCTTTTATGATTCTACGAAATCTTGCAGCAATTCGTTTTGCAGTAACATTACTGTTACCTATGAGTTTTTCATATTGCTCAACAATTTGCATAGGGGTTCTCTCATATTTGGGACCTGTCCATGGATCTAATTCAAATTGTTTTTTCTCCATTTCCTGGAAGGCTCTATTCATGCCTGATTTGTCTTCGTCATGACCATTATTTTGGTTTATGATATAAATTGGGGGTAGTCCTCCAACCGGTTGTCCATTTTGTGTAACTGGTTGGACTTGTCTTGGAGGTGGTACAGTTTCGGTATCTTCTTGGGAAATCGAGGAATTTTGTTAGTTTTGATCCCTTGGTGGGTTATCGGAACTAGCGATACTTGTTGCTTCTGAGTTGTTTTGTGGGGGTAATGCACTCATATAAGCAACCACAGAACTTGCTGATCTCTCGGATCCAGAATTGACTTGTGTAGTGTGAATTGGAATGGTTGACTGGGTTTCAATTCCAGAATCTACCACGGAACCTTGTGTATTATTGTTTGTGGTTGTTGGGGGTGGTATACAACTTACAAGATCCTGTAGAACTAAGGAAATATTTTCGACAGTGCTAGAAATTTTTTTCATTTCAGCTATTTCTGATGCAACTGTCTGAATTCTAATTCCAAGATCTTCCACGGAAACTTTTAGATTTGCAAGAGTATTTTCATTGCTAGCAACTTCTGGTGCCAAACCTGTTAAGGCGAGCTCATTCATGTTTACTCTTATATTAAGTTCCGCCACAGAGGTCTCTAGGATTTGGGTTCTGTTTAAGTTCGACATTAATGTTTGTAAATCAGAGTTTTGTTTGTCGAGTATCTGTTTTAAAGATTCTGGGTCCAATTCTCTTTGTTGTACGTCAACTCCGAGTCCAAGGATATCAATTTCTTGTTCCAAGGGCATGTTTTCTGGTAATTGTGCATTCACACTTTCTAATTGTGGTTGTTGTTGTCTTAACCTCTTAACCTATTAATCATTTCTTCGTCTTTTTTGATGTTTCTGTCCGTATTTTGTGTGATTTTATGCTTATTTTCTATTATTATTTCATCTAATTCTACATTTTCACTAATTAGGAATGCTGGTTTGACCAGATCTATCGACACCTTCTTTTCCTGTCCTGATATAAGTAGTGTGAATGTTTTTTCTATTCTGTCTACTACTTTATATGGTCCAAAATAGAGTTTTTGTAAAGTTAGTTTTATTCCTTCTTCTTATAAGAACACAATCGATGTTGTAGCTAAGTGTCTTGAGATATAAGGTTTTTGTTTACCATGTGTAGGTGCTTGCCTAAGAAATTAATTAGTATCTTCTTTTATATATAGGACTAAATTTTTGGGGTTGATTTCTTTTGACTCTGTAAAAAAGTCCCTTGGCAAGCGTGATTCTTCCCCTAATGCTAGTTGGGGATCAGTTAGTTTAAACTTTTTAAATGCAGATTTCATGTGTCTACTGATTTTGGCTTTCTGGCAATTTAGATAAACAGAATCTCAGTTATTGCAATCTGAATTTATTTTGGGGCAAACAAATCTCGAGGTCATGAGTTTAGTAGTACTACGAGGGCCAGTGTGTGATAAATTATTACACTGTCGAATAATAGGTGTTCTTTGTCTGTTGACGCATCACATATTAGTAGTATTTTTTGTCTAAGAGTTTTTTCAGTTTTAGTTCCTCACCTTCCAGCTGGTTTTTTGCAATTTTGGCATATGGTAATTGAGATGGAGTTGTGATAGCATCGATTTGACTTAAGGCATCTGCTGGTTCATTGAGCCCTCCTTTGATATACCTGATGTCAGTCTTGAATTGACTAATGAATTTGAGATGTCTTATTTGGCGAGGTGAGGCATGTTTTCTTTTTTGTTCAAAGGAATGTGCTATGGGTTTATTGTCCGTATATACAGTGAAGCATCTACCCCTACATGGTGCCTGAAATGCCTTATTGCTGCGTTTATGGCCAATAACTCCCAGTTTTAAATAATATAAATTTTCTCAGTTTTAGAAAGTTGACTTGAGAAGAAGGCTAGTGGCTGGTTGGTGTTATCTTTTATTTGGTATAAAACTGTACCAATTGCAAAATCAGATGTGTCTGTTGAGGTGCATGATAGAAGACTGTCATCTGGGTGAGTCAGAAGTGTTGTATTGGCTAGCAAGTTTTTTGTATTTTCAAATACTATTTCTGCCTCTGCATTCCATTCAATAGGTGTTCTGTCACACTTTTTATTGATTTTTATAAGTGCGAATAGTTTACCTTGTTTGGAAGCTAGATTTTTTATGCAATGTCCTTAAAAATTGATCATTCCTAGCAACTTTCAAAGTTCTGCCACATGAGTAGGTTTAGGAATTTCAATATTGGGTCTATTTTTGTTTATAATGGGGCTATACCTTCAGGTGTTATTTTATACCCGAGAAAGTCAATACTGTTTTTAGCAAATTTGTTTTTAGGTAAGTGAAACTTTTGTCTACATTTGCATAGCTTTCAATGGAAGTATCTAGTAGTTTGTAATTTTTTGTTATACCTTCCCCATATTTGCCAGACGTTGAGTCCATTAAACATTTATTTTTTAAGTTGACTTCTAACCCATAGTAGGCAAGAAAATTTACACCAAGTATTGGTTGTGATATTTGAGCTATTATAAAATCCCATGACATGTCTTTATGAAGACCAATGTTTATTTTGTAATGTTTTTGATCATATGCAGCAAATGTGTGTTTGTCAACTCTATTTAGTTTGGATTTTGGAGAAAATTTCTTATTTTTATTTTTTGCTGTTGAAATGTTGAGGTCAGCACCAGAGTCTATTATAAATTTTCTCCTTTTTGTCCTGTCCTTGATGAACAGGTGGCGAGAGAATTTTGGCGAGGAATCAGTAGCCACTGATATGACCCCTTGGTCTAGTTTAACTTATTAGTCTGTTCTCTTTTTTTGATCTCTGCGAGGAGAGTTTTCTTCTCCTGTTCATCTTAGACCATTCTTTCCATCCATCATTTACAGTGGGTATTGCAAGCCTTTGCCTTTTCATCGTATCGGTTACTGTAGAAGCAAAGTGCTTCAGACCAGTTTGGATTATATTTTTTGGGAAATTTGAATCTCTTTGGTGGTGTTGGACTCTTTTTCTTTCATCTCTCTGTCCTTAAGAGTGTAACTTCCTATTTCTGTTGAGATTGCATCCTCTACTTTTGGATCTGTTATTGTAATTACTCCTGGCAGATGTGTATTCTCTGGCCTTGTGGGTTTCTATTTTCAACTCTGCTATGTTGGCTCTGAGTTTACTGATTTCATCTACTGGGGCTGCTGTTGCATGGATTACAGGTTTTCCTGAGTATTCCATTGCTGTTTCTTCAGCTTTAGCTAGTGCTAATAGCTCATTGTCTATTCTTGTATTGGTGAGATTGGGTGTACCAAGTGATTTCACTTCTGGAGCTGATAGTTGTTCACAAAACCTTTCTGCAATTACCATTGGAGAGATATGGCTGTCGCCTTTTTTGACTAATTTTTTCATAAACACTGTTGGTTTATCATCGCCTATTGACATTCCACTTCATAGTTGCTGTATTTTGTAGCATTGAGTGGTGCCAAAGGTTCTTCTCATTTTTTTGATGAACTATTCTTATGGGCTTTCTTAATCCTTTAGACAGTTCATTATACCTGGACATGCTCTGATGATTTTGTCTGGCATAGTACCATAGAGTTGATGGTAGTGCTCTTCTTGGGGAATTTTCTCAACCCTGAAGCAGCCTGTTAATTGCTTTAGCCATGTCTCTACATCCTTAATAAAGAACATAGGAATATCTTTTCTCTTTTTCTTACTTCGGAGATGTTCGATTAATTTATTTTGTGTGTCCATGGTTTCATTGACACTAGCTTTTATGATGTCTTTAATTAATTTTTCTTGTTCTTTGGCTTCTTTGAAGCTATTGTTCAGATTGTTGCTTGTCTAACTGATTTTTGTGCTTGTTGTTCAGTGGTTTCTGCTTCATTATCTTGAACCATTGTGAAAAGATTCAATTCAGTAGAATATCCTAATTTTATAAATCATGGGTTATTACGATTGACGAGGGGTTACTCTATTGTTATAATTTTTATTTTAATTTTTAATATGTTCGAAAACCCTTTCAATTGAACAACGTTTATTTGGAAGGAGGTGTGTATTTCCTACTATATCAGTCTTGTTTATAAATAATCCAGCAAAAAATTTTTGATAGGCAAGAGTGATTACTCGTGCTGGCAGGCTAGTGATATTCTGCCAGCTAGCCTTTTCACACCTGCTTTAAAGTTTTCCCAACTTGAAAATATCACTTTGGGGTCACAAGGCTGTGGGTAATCCTCAATACCCACAGGCATTTAATATTGATTTTTGTGTTCTTGTCAACCATTTTGGTGAGGTAGCCAACCTTTACAGCATCAGAAACCAGTGACTAACAATAGGCATTGCCAGGGTATATGTTATGCTGCACATGCACATTGTCCACAAGTATAAGGATGATAGGCTCATCTTCGTTGTTTAGCCTAATGTTTAACCATTGTACATATATGTATGAAGATGTATTTAACGTTAGGTTGTGTTTGTAGCATCTAGGCTAAATGGAGAACAATTTTTACAGTTTGTCTGTTAGCCTATATGCTACAAACATGCATTTTTATTTTAATGTCTGTAGACTAAAGTATGTGGACTTGGTGACGGACCAAGTCCAGTCTGTCAACTGGCGAGCCTGAGAGGAAAAGAGGAACGTGGTCTCCACATCTATTAACATCAGTGTTTTTTGGGATGCAGTAGGTATTTGAAGTTTGAAATCGTCTTCTTCTTGGTCCCAGTTAGGGCTCTAAATTAAGGCTAGGGTAGGAATTTAACCTACGTGTTTCATATTATTGACTTCAAGTTTTTTGGTGCCGTGTTCGAATTTCGAGTGAATGTTCTCTCGAGATTTTTTCAAAAAGCCCAAAGCGAGAGGAGATATTCTCCAATTTCAACGTATTTTTAGGTTTCTCTGCAAAATTAATTGACTAATGGGAAGGAATAGAAAAATAAATTCGATTTCTCTGTGAAGAGACCCTTGTGTATTGTGGCATTGCTTTCCCACTGCGAAAGTTATTTTCGTTAATTTACAAACTAGCGTTTTCTTCTTTATATGTGATGGAATAAATTGTACTAATTCAAAAGTTTATCAAATTAAATGTGGGCGAAGATACGAGCACCAAATCGAAGTTAATCTTTTATTAAACTGACGGTTTTAGGAGATGCGTTTAACCATTCATCTGATGATAAAAGGCTGAGAAACCGGGAGGAAGTAATTTTCAGTAATGTACGAAAAACTTTTACGATGGGTTTGTTGGGCCTTTAAATTATGGCCGTGTTAATAATCTCCCGTACTTCAATGAAAAACAAAAGTTTATCCGTTTACCTCTTTTCAGATATCTTTTAACAACTGATTGGTGGATAAAACATTTTTTTTTTCATCGAATTTTATGGTAGAATAGACCGTAGGTCTTGAATATCCTCTTATTTATTTTTTCATTTTGTTTCATTTTCCCCATTTTTTTCTTCTTTTCTTTTTATTCAATTTAATTTTTTTCAGTACAATTGCCGCTAAGTTTTTTTCCCTCGGATCTTTGTATGCTCAAAAATATCATTAGTCTTCGTGCTCGAGCCGGTAAATGATATGACGTTCTACACCTGGCATAAAAATCAATCGTATTCTTACAAGATGACGAAGATATATGTTCCAAATTGAGTATAAAATACAAAACACCGCACCGAGGTATTTTTGGTTACGTGAGTACCTGTAACCTTCATTATTGTTTGAATGATGGAAAAAAGGACAAGTTATTTTGACATTTGTCGGATCCACCCTGAAAATGTTTTATGAATAATTGAGAAATTATGTGAAATCCGTCAGTGGGAGTCAATGGGGCGTAAAAAAATCGAAGTTCATGATATTATATTATTCATCTGAAGTATACCTGGATGTAAGGGTTTGTATACCTAATTATTGGAAAACCAATAAATTATTAATTTTTTTTTTTGAAAACAAACAAATTAAAAAAAAAAAAAAGTTTATGGGTAAACCTTGATACCTACAGGTATTTAATATGCATTTGTGTGTTCCTTTAATTACCGTTTTGGTAAGGCAGCCAATCTTTTACATCGGAAGCCAGCGATTAACAATAGATTAACAATAAGCATCGCTGGGACTGCATGCGCACATTGTCCGCGAGTATCGGAAAGATAGGCGCGTGTTTGTTTCTTAGCCTAGCGTTTAATCATTGTATGTATATATATGTGTTCATGTTCACGCTAGGCTATGTTTGTAGCATTTAGGCTAGATGGAGAACAAATTTAATAGTTTGTCTGTTAGTCCATGTGCTATGAACGTGCATTTATATTTTAACATCTGTAGATTTAAATGTGTGCACATGGTGATGAACCAAGTCCACAGTCTGTCAACTGGGACCAACCCCCAAAGGAGGAAAGGAACATGGTCCCCACAGCTACTCCCCCAGTTTCACAGTTGGTGGAACAACTCAAGTCTGAAGTCTGGGGGTACCCATAGACAATTTTTTTGTGTCCAGTTGGTGGCCTCATATTGTTGCGAGGGTTGGAATTTCCTCCAAAGATTAAATATCGGAAGGCCACACTGAAGGTATGTCCCGCAATAGTCCTGTTGTAGTAGGAAAGTCTACAGTGATGTTGATATTTGATTTATGATTTGACACCACATTTCCTATTTCTATTTTCTATGTGTGTGGTGTCCCTGTCCATCCGCCTGAGTATTTTTAGGAATTAGATTATAACTCTGTAGAAGTGGCAATTCCGAGGTGCCAGCATAATGGTGATTGTTTCAGATAGCAGAGTTAGAAAATTTGAAGTTAGTAAATTTTGATTCTGGTTTAGGAATTTTGAAAAGAGCTTGATTTTTTAAGTTGATGAGATTGCTCGCCTTCCTATTGTCAAGTTGATCTACATTTTTAGCTACAGAGGAATAAACCGTCGATTGGTCCGGAGGAAATAGAGAAATTTTCGGGGTTAGTTGTGTCATTTCATTGAGAATTAACCAACATCGGCAACTTTCTCTGAGGATTAAGAATTGTTGGCAGGTAAAAGAAGTTTGTTTGTGTCAGAGAGCAACACTTCCTCTTCATAATTGAGGAGTTGATCAACTTCCATATTGGTAGTTAAGGACATGATAAGAAATTAGACGTTTTTAAGAAGAAAATATGAGAAATTTGAAAGAAGATTGAATTCAAAGCAAACAGTTCTAATTAAACTAAGAGTGGTGCTTTGAGAAATAGTCAACAAGCAAATAATTTATGTTTGTTGGTTTTTGCAAAAAATTGGTTCATTTCTCATTTTGCAATCAGCTGTTTGTAACATCATTCTATAGAGTTTTGTGTGTTTTATCTTACCTTCAATTTTAGGGTCGATGTACAAATGTGTTTTACAGCACGTGCGATAAGAGTATGAGAGATTTTTATTATATCTATATATTTTCATTCTCTGCAAAATTGAGGTGATGTTCTTGTTGGTTTCTGATTGAATTTTTTATTTGTTCCTTTTGGCCTACCTCTTTGTTTAGGCTTGATTGGGTCTTCAGGATTATATGAATGAGTTATAATTTTATCATTGAATTTGACTATTTTTTTTATTTTTTATGTTTGTTTTTACCACTTCACTGTATGTTTTTCATGTTTTGTTTGTTTGTGAGTCAGATTTTGTAATTATTTCTTCATCTTTTTAATCTATTATCTGTGTATTTTTATTTTGTCCAATTCTGCATTTTTGCTGATTAAGAATACTGGTTTGACACGATCTATTGACACGTTCTTTTCCTGTCCTGATATAAGTATTGTGAACATTTTTTCTGTTCTATCAATTACCTTATATGGTTCAGTATAAATTTTTTGTAATTGTTTTATTCCTTCCTCTCATAAGAACACCTGAGATGTTGTAGCAAAATGTCTTGAGACATAAGGTTTTTGTTTATCGTGTGTAGGTGCTTGCTTAAGGAATTGATTTGCATCATCATTTACGTTTTGAACTAAATTTTTGGAGTTTATTTTTGTCGAGTTTGTGAAAAAATCCCCTGTCAAGCTTAATTTTTTGCCTAGTGCTAGTTGAGCGGCAGTGTGACCAGTATCACTTTGCAAGGCTGATTGTAAGCCTAGTAAGATGGTTGGTAAGATTTCAATCCATGTTTTTTTGTCAGTGACCATTATGGAAGCTTTGAGCATTCTACCTTTCCATTTGATTGAGGGTGGTAGGTTGCAGTAGCCCAATGTTTAACACCCAAGGTTTTTCTTAATCGTAACTTCCTATTTCTATTGAGATTGCATCCTTTACTTTTGGATCTGTTATTGAAATTACTCCTGGCAGATGTGTATTGTTTTCTAGGCCCACTTTATACCATGCTGAATTTTTATAAATAATTACCAAATTAGCTTAGTGATTAAAAACCGAGTGTGCAAAATCCTACTGTTTGAAAACTGAGTGTGTGTCCATTGAAAAGAAAAGATAACCATATTACCTTGTCATTTGTCTGAGTGTGGGCTCAAATGCCCCAGTACAGAAATCAATCCATGTTGTACAGAAACATTATATATTGAAAATAAAATGTAGACAACTAGACAAAAAATAAGTGTTGCATTAAAGACGTACAGATGCTGGTTTATCGATCTGGTGAGAAAAAGTTTACAATAAAGGTAAGAATTTTCCCAGTTGATCAACAAAAAAGGAAGGAGAAGAAAAAACTATTTACAATTTTACCAAGGTACAGGCTAATACTTATTATTAAGAAACCACGGAAGACAAACACATGGATGATGATGTAAGGGGTGAGTATTAAAAATATAGAAGAGAGAGAAAATATTTAAAGATGGTGGGAGGAAAAAAGTTCAGTGAACAACCTAGGCTGTAGGTGTTAGTCTAACCAAGGCGCTCAGGTCGAATTTATTTATTATTAAAGAATTTTATTTATTTTTATTTTTTAATACGAGAGCGTAAAAAATTTAAAGAGGTTTATTTTATAAATTTTTATTTTTACCATGACAGGCCATACCCGTTATTTCTATGATTTTTCCAGTTTTAAGGTCGATGATCAGGCCAAAATGTGCGAGAAAATCTGCACCCAGGATTGGTATTGAATTTTTTTCCCTCTTTTTTATAATTTGCATGAACTTTTCTTTTCACAAAAATTAACCAAATGCTTATGTTTTTTTATTTTTTATTTCATAACTTTATTATATTTCATTGGTTTTATTTTAAATTATATGATGTACCATACTTTATCATTTTAATTTATTTTTCATTTTTTTAAGAAAAACAGTTTTTACGTTTCAAATGGTCTAATATTTTGTCAGCAGTTACCCATTTCATACAATCATAACATATCATTAACACATACAAACGTACAGACAATTAATGTGACCTCCAAAATTCATAATTCTTTCTCTCGAAACCTACTTTTCCTAGCGAGGCTTGATGCGCTAGAGTTTTTTCTCTTTTTATTGCTCATTTTTATTATTGTTTTTCCAAAGTCCGTTCTTTTTATCTTCATTTCATCGCACTATCAGTTCATTTATATGAAAGACTTATTAAAAAATTATTTAATTATTGTCAGCAAACACATAGGCTCAAGTAGACACCCATTTACGTCAGTATCGAATTTACCTTTCATTCCTAAATCCTTTTATAGGACCGATTCCAATCATTGATCTACGCGCAGTAAATCCAATGCACGGCACGTTGGAAAGAAGAGAAAAATTATGTATTCATTGAACAAATTTCCATGCACTTGAAGAAAGAGGAGTAACAGTTTTCTACGACGATGTGTGCTTCGAATTGCTAGCAGCATGTTCTACCCTTTATAAATTTCTTATCGAATAGAAAACCTATTTTTTTTTTTCTGTAACAGACGTGATTTTCTGTCGAATTGGGTCGACTACTTCGTTATTTTATGACATGTACTCTTCGATTTTTCTTTTTCATTTTCTTTTCTTTTTTTGTTTGCATTAGCCTTATATTAAAATATGTTTTCTACGTTCTTTGTAGGTATGTTCATTTGATGTGGGTTCACAATTTTAAGCGTAGGCCGTTTGTGGCTACGGTGAAACTACAACCAACCTAACCTAACTCTAAATTATTTTTTTTTAGATTAAATGTTGCGGACCTTGTTCGGAAAAACAATCCTTAACTTGCCGCACATTTTACTAATATTATACCCTGGACGTTCATATAAACGACTGAAACGATTTAGGTACAATATACTAACCCCTGATTAGTGATTATGGGCCAATAAATTAACGTTTGTTTTTCCCCCTTTTTTTTACCCCTTAAGACTTTTTTTTTATCGTTTTCCATTGAGACAAAAAATTAATTACAGTTCGCCGTGGCTGCGTGTGTTGAATAATCGAACTTTTTCCTGGCATCATAAGTTTTGAACATTTCACTCCTCTCAAACTTCTTTCTCACACACTCTACCTCAAAAGTTAGGTACAATTATTTGTAAGGTCTACGACGTTCATAGAAGTCTAAGATTCATCTAAATTTATTAATTGCTATTTTCTCATGAAGATATTATTTTGTGTTGAACAATATTCTGCGAGTAAATCTGCTTGACAAATGCTTTTTTAGCGACGCTAAAAGATGCTGATTTATTCGTGAAGACTAGCAGATGCGAAAATTAAAAGAAAATTCCTTTCCATAATCGGCGGCAACATTCGCTGAAATTATTTGGTTCATTTCATAAATTGAAAACCGTCTTCAAGAAATCATTACATCATGCTTTTAGTATCGTAAATATCGCAGCCGTACCTATTTTGAAAACGATAAATAATATTCACCTGCCATAATTTACGTATTTTCGTGGGCTCCATTTGGCAATCGACAGAATAATTTAGAAAATATAACGAGAAGAATGGACTAATAAATTTCCTTTGACTTTAAGTTTAGGCTGACTATTGAAATATTTTATCGATGAGGAGGAGTGCCGTGTTTGAGAATGAAACAAATTTGAATGTAACTTATCAATCGCAGGTACTTACCAAAACACGTTTTCCCGGTGAAATTGGCTATTTTTGATTGTGTGTACCTCACTCAAAATAAAGTTTCTCCACTTTTTATTCGTCGAATACTAAATTTGCTCATTCGCGTAAACCATGGATTAAAATATTTTCCGAGAGTTTGTTTTTAATCATTCAAATTTGAAATCTGAGGTGAAAATTTTATTCTGCCTTCTAGAATAATGTTATTTCTTCTGTCCGAGCTCTACGGGACATTTATAATAAATAATAAATGATAAATGATAAATGATAAATGATAAATGATAAATGATAAATAATAAATAAATGATAAATAATCAGTTGTTCCGTCATATTTAGGTAGATGAAAATATACGCCAACCTCAATATTCCGAAACAAATAATGGTGAATATTTCACTAGAAATATTCACACCTCCAACAAGTCCTACTTATTGACAAGTAACAAATATGCAGATAAACACTAAAGTCAGCATGTTTGTCAGCACAATAAAGGAATGTCCAGTAAGTACATTTTCAACTAACTAAACGTTTTAGGCAATGAAACAAAGTGACCTGGAAATTTGGTTTAAACCAGGACTTCACTTGCCATTCTATTGAGCTGAAAACCAGTACCCCACTGCCTTCACTCAATTTGTCTGAAGTGCTTCAAACGCACCCAAGTTAAGAGTTTGCCATAGAAGAGGCAGGACACTGAGAGGTAGTGTAATAATGATAATATACATATAAGAGTTAATAAGTTTAAGTATGTTATTGTGACTTAAAGTAATAAAACAAAGTAAATAAAAACAAAGTTTACTTTATGTTTGTAATGTCTTTATTTTATCTGGGCTAAAGATATAACATAAATAATGAATAGTAAATAATAAATAATAATAATAAATAATAGTAAATAATATAATAATAATAATACTAATAATAATAATGATAATAATAATGATAATGATAATAATAATGATAATAATAATGATAATAATAATGATTGATAATAATAATAATAATTAATAATAATAATAATAAAAAATGATATGATAGTAAAAATAATATTTTAATAGGTAATAAGAAAAAAAAATTTTGCAGTGAAATAAACTAAAGGGAGAATTAACGAAACCAAAAATTTCTTTTAATGAAGAAAAAGTTTTCAATATGAAAAAATTCTAGCACAGCTGGCCTTGCTAGAAAAAGTACATTTTTGAGAGAGAGAATTATGAATTTTGATGGTTCCATTAATTGTTTGTAAGTTTATATGCGTTAATGGTATGTTATGATTGTATGAAATGTGTTAGCAGCTGACAAAATATTAGACAATGCGAAATATAAAAGCATTTTTTCTTGAAAAAATAAAAAATAAATTACGATGATGAAGTATGGCACATATATAATTTAGAATAAAACCAATGAAATATAATGAAGTTATGAAATAAAAGAAAAAAAAGAAAACAAGAATGTGGTTAATTTTTGTGAAAAGAAAAGTTCACGTAAATTGTAATAAAGAAGGAAAAAATGTTTACGGAAACACCATCCGATCGATCCGCATCAAAATAGGTAACATACTACAATAAATTTTAATGAATATTTATTTCAAATTTCGTACATATAGTTCCAAAATTTCCCATTTTATGATCAATATAAAAACAAAAACAGCGGTACCAGAAGTACCGCCTAGCTGATCCGCTTCAAAATTGGAACCGTACTACAACGAATCAAAATTAATATTTACTCCGAATTTCGTGGCTATTGATGCAAAATTGAACATTTTATAGTAAAAATAAAAATAAAAATGGTGGTACAGGAAGTACCGTCAAGCCAATTCGAACTAAAATCAATAGGTCTGGTCCTTGGCTTAGTAAAAATGTTCGTACCCAATTTCGTGATTATCGGAAAAAAACTGCAACCTGCACTGTGGGAACAAGAAATTGACATACATATATATATATATATATGAATTTGAGTTATTGGTGCCAAAATTTTCCTGAGGTCATGAAACGAAAAACGTACCCAACCCTAACCCTGGGGGCTAATACCGTACTAAGCGTAATAAGTAAATTTTCTCAAGAAAACCTACTTAAAAACAACAAAAAATCAAAACAAAAAAAAATGTAGTCTCAGAATACAGAGAAACTGGAGAAAACTTACCTAATAGATGTATTCGTGGAAACACATTTTGAAAAATTTATTTTCTTCTTGTTTCGTGAAAAAAATTTGCTGATTACTTTTGTCTTTTTTTTTTCTTTTTCTTTCTCTCCCTAAACAAAATCTATATATCTTTTCGGTCTTAATTTTTCATTCGGAAACAAAAATAATTAAACGGAAAATAATGTTTCCTTGCTGCGATGAAAATGTTTAAAACGATACCTTCTGAAATAGAAATGGAATTAATTTCTTTTCCGAAACAAAAGGTACAAATTCATATTTTTCCTTTATTTTTATTTTTTCATTTAAATGAGATATCTTTCAACAATATCAAGCCCACAAAGAATGAAAATCAAATATTATGACGTGAATTTATAGTTCGTTGAGAAAAATAATTAATGAAGTTTAATATTATTTTTGATAGTTTTTGGTAGCCTTTTTCCACATCTTTTTACTCTAAATAATTTTTTTGAATACATAATACAGATTTTCCGTCTCAGTTATAATGAACTTTGTGAATTTAAAATATGTATTTTAAATTAAAATACCTCCAACGAAATTTTTTGTCAGTGATAAGCAAAATTGATCTTGATTTTGTAATTTTTTGATGTTCAAGGCGATGGGTAAATGTTTAAAAAAAAAACATATTTATTGATTATCAATTTCCTTAATAATTTAATTTAAAGTGGAAAATAGGTTTATTGTAAACAAGCCTTAAGGGGGTGCTTCATGGGCCTTTGGCTTCTGTGGGCCCTGGATTTTTTCTGGCGTATAGGTAACACTGTAAAATTCATTGTTTCGGCAGAAGTAACGAAAATTTGTATGCGGCTGTGTGGGTAATGGCCTTTCACTATATATACTACGTATGGACTGCTCAAACAAGATAACACAAACAGCGTTAAACAGCGATGAGGAATGGGGAAAGGAAAGAATGTATAGGAAAGTGCGACACTGGACACTCCATACAAATGACCAACAAACAAAACTGTCAGAAAGAAAGAAAAACTGGTTTTGGTATAGGTACGTTTATTACAGTGATATCATAAATGGTATGAATTTTGTAATTGGGAATGAGACTATGTGTGCTGTGTGCCAGAATGATTCTTATACTGAGAAAGACTTACGTGTTTACTGGTAAGTGCCTTTCTTATCATTTTACTTAAAAGACACTGATAATAGGTATATTTGATATGTTATAGGTTCCTGTGAAATACAGGCACTTATAAACTGTTACTGTGTTATTTCCTAGAATAAATCTAAGGATTTCTGTAAATTATTTCCTGTTACGAAATTAAAATTAGAGAAAAAGCTGAATTCTTGTATGTTAGTTTTCATCTTCAGCATTATTATAAAAATTACCTAGAACCATAGAGGTAGGCAACCTAACATTTGTCGCAGCAATGCATCACATCTATGGAGTATGGCAATTGTCTTCTTAGCTTGTTCATTTGCCAGTTTGAATCTCCGGCATTGACAAATTTTTTTTGTTAATGCTAAAATTTGTAATTTTTAAGGTTTTAATTTATTTATGAAACATGTTTAAGGTGTTTCCTGTTATTACTCCCCCTTAAGATT
This sequence comes from Ericerus pela, assembly GCA_011428145.1. Lineage (NCBI taxonomy): Eukaryota > Metazoa > Arthropoda > Insecta > Hemiptera > Coccidae > Ericerus > Ericerus pela. The sequence continues at coordinate 944,754 of WOFM01000149.1, read as the reverse complement.
TTTTATAAAATTTTAAAATTTTAAAATTGTTGAGTTACATTACTTTCTAGTTACTTTGTAGATTGAAATGATAGGCGTATGTAACTGAATACTGTATCACTGGAAGTGGTTTTAATGATGTCAGGGTATGCTCTTGGTTAAATGCTTTCGCTGTTTTGAACATCATAGATACACATGTAACAGGATTTTTCTCAGTTTCTCATACATTCAACCCCATACACACCTAGTATCTCTTACCACACATAACATTTAAAGAGATCAGTTTAAACTTAATTTCTTAAATTTTCATACCAGATTTTCTTCAAAACTATTCGATGTTTACAGAATTTTTTCCAAAAGTAAAATGGTGACTCATTTTCCATTATATCAAAGGTGTAAAAAGATATGGCTATTTAAATATGAGCAAAACATACTTCCTTCCTCTCAAATATGGGTAAATCTTCAAAAGCTAGATGAAAATGAATAACACAAATAAGCTTCTTTATACCATTTATTAATTTTTGTCAATTTTTAAGGAAGTTACAACAAATTTCTCCTTTGGTGGGAGATGGGGCTATAACTGGGAAAAGAAACATTCTCAGCATTTTGTACGATTAACTTTTTAATTTTTTTTTACACTAAAAATTGATATTAAAAGTAATGTTGTTTGACGCCCTGATACTCCGTGTATCATTTAGGGCATACCCAAACTCAGAGAGCATGTTATGCCTCTGATTGGTGATTAGCAGTGGCGTAGGAACAAAGGGGTACAGAGGTACAATGTACCCACTCCCAAAGAAAAATAAAAATATTGTTAATAAACAAAACGATTGTTTGCAAATCAGGTAACATGTTCCAAAATTTTTCATGTAATCCGAAGAACAAGAAAGATCATTTTTTTAATCAACTACCAAAAAAAGATGATTCCTTATCAGTTCGATCTGTATATAGCCCATTTTTTAAATGTTCGTTGAGTATAAATTATTCCTCTTAGAACCAGGACTGTTAAGCTAGCTAAAATCCAAAAGCTGAAAGTCCAAAAGCTGTAGTTTTGGTATTCTGAGTTTTGGGCTGTAAGCCTATGGTTTATTTTTTTTCAAAGTGAAAACTAGCTGAAAGCCAAATTTGTTTCTTCTACTTTGGTTTTTTTTATCTCTACCACATAGCAATTTTATTAGTTTGTCTTTTTATTATCAAATTACTCGTATATTTATAAATTTTAAGATCAAAAAAATTTATTTCCTGTTAAATTTAGTAACAAATTTAAGAAAATATTTAAGCCAAAAGCTGAAAATTTCAAGCCAAAGCTGTATTTTCTAAAGAGCAAGCTAAAACGGTACACCAAGCTTAAGTTTTATTTATTCAGCTTGACAGCCCTGCTTAGAACCGATTTTTATGAACTCTTTTTTAAATGATACCTTGATGGTGATTTCATGGTGTTCCCGCCATAAATTTTCCTTGAGTTAGTGAAAGTTTGATAGGTTTTTGGTGCTTATTTGTTCAGTAGTTTCTGAGAAAACTGGAAAAAAATAAATTACTGGAGAGAATTTTTGGTTCATGGTTTTGAGAAAACAACAAAAGGTATATGTAAGACTGAAATTTTCAAGACACCCAGTTTCTATGTAGGATCATGTCTGAAAGAAGTTTGATGCCTATTGGTCCAGTAGTTTCCGAAAAAAATGGAGAACAAAAAATCCTTGAAAAGTGGTTTTTCCAGAATTTTGAAGAAACTACGATAAGGATAGCGTTGAAATTTTCACTACATATTTTCTTTAAGTTAGCGCCAGTCTGATAGAAGTTTGAAACTTGTTTTTTCAGTAGTTTCCGAGGTAACTGGAAAAAAAAATTGCTGAAACCACAGAGTATTAAATATAATAGAGGACGCATGCGAGATGAAAAAGGCACCGCTTTTGAGACAAAGTATCCCCACTAATAAGGATTGGTACAATTTTCATCTCATTTTAATCTACGAAATTCGGTTTGATGTGGTTTCTGAATTGTCAGTTATATTTATTCGTTCATTTAATTCAATTATTTGAGAAAAACATTTTTTTTCGTCATTGTTAGTGGGCTCGAATACGGGTGAACAAATTAGAATTCGTACGGAAAGGATAGGGACAGCTCTTCAAATGTGATGCCATTTTTTTTAGCAGCGTTTAGATAGGCATGCGTTCTCTTTTATATTTAATACTCTGTGGCTGCAATAGTGGTTTTTATAGAATTTTGAGGAATTTGGAGAAGGGATCGAGTTGAAATTTTCATGATAGATTTTCCTTATATATATATACAAGTCTGATAGAAGTTTGATGTGTATTTTTTTGGTAGTTTTCTAGGAAACTGGAAAAGAAATTTGATTCATGGTTTTAAGAAAACTTCTCGATGAATTTTCGTTATGTGAGTGCAATTTCTGTATAAGTTAAGTATATTTTTTTTATTTATGGTGCAAGGTGTCATGAGCATCGTTTTTACATTGCATTAATTTATGTTTTTTTTTTTTTTTTTTTTTTTAAACATTAATGTCATTTAAAGTTGGAAAACTATGTTTTCTAGCGAAGTATCACTGCCCTAGAGTTTTTTAAAATAATTTCTTGATTGAGAGGGAGAGTGATAATTATCAGTAGCCCCCATCCCGATTTTGTCACTGCTGCAAAGATATTTCAAATTTCTTGGTTTTTTTGATTTTTCAACTTGTACCCCCCCAAACGAAAAACGTTCCTCGCTCCTGGTGATAAGTGCAGCCAATTCAAAAGTACGCGTCCGCGAACAGTAAAAGCAAAACAGAATACTACGCCAAAAACCTGGCGTTATTGAATGTTTCGAATAGTAGAAACGTTCATTCAAATCTCCTGTGGTGGTACGGTAAATCTATACTGTAGGTACAGTAAGCTAATCTGTAAATCTGTTTCAACTCCAACGACTTTCAGTAAAAAATCTATACAGATCTCATTGAAACTGTACAGAATTCGGTCACATCAAACTCACCTAAAATATTAATCCAATTTTTTTAAGTTGATAAATATATTTTTTGCATATGGTCCGTTAACCATGATGACTTAACCATGCAAGACCAAGTTCATAACCAGGAATGAGAGTGTTGATACAAGATCATAGTGCATATTTCATAAACATCATATTGTATCGTTTGTGTATCAAATTGTGGCTATTTCTTCCTACATTAAAAAAAATAACTATAGCTCATTCGTAGTATGTTTAAATATAGCAGGTGTGTGCGCTTGTGCTTGTGTGTTCGAAGTTTAACAATGTAATTTATAGGAACCCAAAGTTTAGTTCAAAATATTATCATTGCCATACCTACGTTAACATCTTATTTTATTTTTTATTTTGAAATATCCAGCTAAACATGCTGAAAATATAATTTTGTTCCTTCATCGGCGGAAATAAAATTCGAATCCAGCAAAACCTCGGCTTCAAATGGAAGATTAAAGTTATTTTTTTAATCGTAATAAAAATTAAACGAAAATGCAATAAATTTCAATTAGAACTTTTTAATTTAATGAAACCTTTGGCTGTAGGTTGTAATATTTAACACCAACTCCGCGTATATTTGCCCAAAAAAAAGGTGGGCGAAAAAAAAATCGAATTTTTGATTTTTCCCAAGTTTTTATTTCTTTTATTTCTGTAATAACTTTTTTTTTTTCTTTAAACCAGTTTCTATTTAAAATTAGTTATTTGAATTCTTTGGCTACCATCGGTAAATTGAACAAATATTCATATCCGTACTCTCTCCTTTTCAATTGTTTAGGATTTTATTTTACCTACATGAAGTTAAAAAAAGCAAGAAACGAATTCAACGATAATTACTTTTTGACTTCATGCAATGGATTTTGCGCAAACGCAACCCTTCGAAATTTCGAAACGTTTTTGAACGAAAAGATGAAAATCTTTTGGCATTTTCACCGACCAGTAGTTTCTCTCCGGTTCGCTAGTTTTGAGGCTGTTTTCGTTTCGCGTCAGTTCGTATCATCGAAAATATTTACTCGTAGGTAGTGAACAAAATGGAAATTTAGAAATTTGGGACGATTGTTTGAAATAATTCGGTAAACTTTAAATGTTGAAAAAAGTAGAAAATTTTAACGATTTATAATTAAATTTGTATCCGCATTAAGGGACCTATTTCGATGGAGGAAAAAGTGATTTTAAATGTTGGTTGTAATGTGTATTGGCTGAACCACTAGTTACTTCTGAAAGTGTGTATTTTTTGTCAAGTATACTTACTTGGGTACAGTTTATATTACTTTTGATAAATTTTTTCTTTATTTTTATCAGTGGTTTTAGCGAGTAGGTAATACTGAATGTTTTCGTTTCACTTCTGTTAATTAGTATTAAGACTAAAAATGAAATCCTGATCAGTAGGTACCTATAGGCTACCTATTTGAAAGAGGATCAAAGACTTTTTCTGAAATTCATTTAATGTAAATTTAAATGTTATTCTAATCTAACGAGTTTCTTTATCCTTATCGTTAAATTTGAATTGAAAGAAAAAAAAAATTTATTAACATTTCTGTGATTTAAAGGAACGAATGTTGCAAAAAGGTCGAATAAATTATGCCCATTCGAACTTATATTCACGAAGAGAAGCAACACGTTTCAAAAATGCGAAAATGTTTATCAAAATACGATAAAATTTAAACCGGGATTTTTATTAATGCCTTTGTCGATGAAAGTTAATCGAAATTGAGAAAAAGTTTATAAAACGGATCCCGTAGCTTTTTGCCAGCTAATGAATGTGAAATTGAGTTTGTGAACTTTTGTTGTTATCGAAGAAGACGTGTTGATTATTCTAACAGTCTATTTTATTTTATTTACTTATTTACCTATTCTTTTTTTCTTTTTTTTTCGTTGGTATCGATTAATTCAAAATTTTTGTTAGGTGAAGCGATGAATAAATTAAATTTTCTACACGAATGACGTTAAACCGGTCGTTCGTGAAACAGCGTCTGGTTTAGGTAACTTTTGAGGAAGAGGAATTGTTGTATGGTAGTTTGCCGACCCTTTTGAAATAAGGAATAAGATAGGCATTGCTAAAATGACATTCTGCAGTGAATGATAGAGGAGGTTATCAATTCGATCGTATGTTTTTGTTTTTTAAGTAGGTTTTCTTTATAAAATCTACTTATTACGCTTAGGGCGGTATTAGCCCCCAGAGTTGGCAGTGGGAACGTTTTTCGTTTCATGACCTCAGGAAAATTTCGCAAAGTCATATATATATATATATACATGTATATCGATAGATAGATAGATAGACAGATAGGTATAACTCAATTTCCTGTTCCTACGGTACAGTTCACAATTTTTGTCCTATAATCACAAAATTTAGCACGAACATTTATACTAAGCTAAGGACCAGACCTATTGCCTTTAGTGTGGATCGGCCTGACGGTACTTCCGGTACCATCATTTTTGTTTTTACTTTGACTATAAAATGTTCATTTTTGCACCAATTTCCACGAAATTCGAAATAAGTAAATATTTATCTTAATTCATTGGCGCGGATCGTCCGGACGGTACTTCCAGTACCTGTACCGTTATTTTTGTTTTTATATCGATCTTAAAATGCGGCATTTTGGAACTATGTGTACGAAATTTGAAATAAACATTCATTATAATTTATTGTAGCCTACTACCAGTTTTAATGCTCATCGACGGGATGATACTTCCGACAAAGCTTTCTTTTCCTCTTTTTTTTTTATTTCATAACTTTATTATATTTCTTTGGTTTTATTTTAAATTATATGATTATTTACCATACTTTATCATCACAATAATTACGCATATAAACTTACAGACAATTAATGTGACCATCAAAATTCATAATTCCTTTTCTCGAAAACCTACTTTTTCAAGCGAGGCTTGCAGCGCTAGAGTTGTTTTTCTTACGTTTGTTCCAGCGTAATTTCTCGAACTGGACACCGATTTTGGTAAATATTTTTTTAAATAATAGAGGATGATCCCTTGATGTCCCATTAAATTTTTTTCAAAATCAATGAAGTAGTTTTGGAGTTATTTTTAAATAAACAAACTGCTAGTTTTAAAGTAATATTGCCGCTAACGCTAGAAATAAAAAGTTGTTGACAAAATTGTTTTTCAAAAAATAGAACCAACTTAAAAAAAAAGCAATAAAAAATGCAATAAAAAGTGAAAAATAATTTTTTTAAAGTTCTTCAGCAAGATCTAGGTCCAGAGACTGGAATTATCGAAGTCGGCGCTCTTTTCTTTTACCGCATGTAGGTTTTATACCTAGGTCAATTCCTTCCAATTTTGTGAAAAAATTTCTAAATTTGCACCGACTGCAGTAATTCCAGTCCCTAGACCTTGATCTTGCTGGAGACATTTTTAAAGAATTATTTTTCACTTTTTAGTGCATTTTTATTGCTTTTTTATTAAGTTGATTCTGTTTTTTGGAAAAAGTTTTTTCTGTTTCTTAATTTTAAAAGTATAATGAATGAAAAAGAGGAGTTTGCTGTACTGAGTATAAGATTCATATAAAATGTTTATACAATCGGAGAAACCAAAACATTCCAGCTTGAGAAGGAATAATTTTTGAAAAAATTCTCGGGTACTGCTTGAAAATTAGAAAACGAAATCTATAACTGATTGGCACTGCATGTAAGAAGTTGCCATTTGGTTTTACGACGGGTCCGATATTTTTAAAATTTTTTGTATTCCACCTATGAATAATGTATGTATTTTTTGAAGTAGCTGTTGTGATGAATGGATGCTTTGGAAAACTGGTCTCGAGCTGAATGAAGTCCTCTAAAATATGAGTTTATTTTCTTACATTTAATATTCTTAGCGCATATTTTTGCATATTTTAGGATATTTATTGAGTGTTCTTTACTCTCATTTGATATTGTTCATAAATCGTAGCCTTTATTTGTTTTTGGTATAAATGTTTAGACATTTTATATCTTGTTTATAGTTTAAGCAAAAAATCTTTTGAGCATGCAAGAAGTCTACTCATAAATGAAGAATCGATTGAAAGGAAAAAAAATTGTAGTTTGAAATTTTCAAAGATAATTTTGAGTCATTTTTGCTCGTATATTTTTGGGAGAAAAAGAACTTGAATCATTCTGGGTTTGGTGGAAGAGGCCTCTTTAAACGGCGCTGTTTTTTTATTATTAAGTTTCTGAGGGCAATGATGTTTCTGCTGCTTATTTTCAAATTTTTAACAAGAGAGAAGATGGGTGCTCCTCGCTTCTTTTCCTCATTTTTCCGTTAAAAATTTTCCTGTTTATCTTGAAGGGAGGGTCAGACTAGCTCTATCACGTTACTTTCTTAAGTACCTTACGTTAATAAATGCATAAAGGTTATTTCCCCCTTAAAAAAATTATTTTCTATACTCACTACCGTCGTTTCTTGAATCAACCCTTCAACTTGTTTCCACTTTAATTGACCCTATGCTGGACATATTTTTCCATTATCTGAATTTCTTTGTATAGGTACTTACTTTATGCTGTGCTTGTCTATTGTGAGTAAGTATCACAATCAAAATATCATATTTCTTTACTATTCTTTCCCGTTTTGATTCGATAAAAGTGAACCGAACAATTGAATGAAATGGGAAAGCGATCAATTATTAATTTTCTTTTCTTCAATCTAAAGTCTTCTCTTTTACTTGGGGAACTTTTCCATCATTCGTCCCTTCATAAAATTTTTCTTTTTACTCTCTATTTTTCTTACTGTTCGCTTAGCTATACATGTTTACGCCTTAAAATTCCTTTTTCTTTTTCTACTTCCCCTTTTTTTTGCTTTTGCTTTCCATTTTTCCCCCCAACAAATCTTTTTCTTAATACCATTTAATCGTTATTCTTGCTGTCTATCTATACTGCTAATAGTCCCAAAATACGATTTTTCTTTTTGAATCGGCACTAGTATTTCTTCTTTTATAATATTCCATTATTTTCATTGTTGTCGTTAGTTATGTTTCCACTACCTCAAGTTTTTCTTTAAATTCGTTTCCATTGCAGAAGTTTATATTATAGATATTAGATACCTATTGTCAAGCAAGGGTCGAAAGATTTTTGAATTCCATTCAATAAAATGATTTGTTTGAATTAAGACAGTATTTTCTGCATTTTTACTAACTGTATTTAATGCTGTAAATTAATACTACTCCACCGTACCAATGCATAAAAAAAAAAGAAAAACAAAGAATAAAATGAAAGAGAACCTTTAGATCTCGTTTTTGACTTGTTTCATTCGTCTAAATCGAAACAACAGAAAAGTACTGCTACTGTTACAGTTCGTATGTTCGTAAACTTTTGCAATTTTGAAAGTTTTATTTGTTCGAAGGTAGAGTTTTTAGGCTTGGGTTGTTTCCTTCGTTAAAATATTGCGTCTCACTTATTTTGTTGTTAAGTTTTCAAAATCTTTTATACCTTTTATTTTGAAAAATTGCCAATCCTGTGTTGTCATTCACAAAACAATAGGGTAAACACTATACTTTTTTTTTCATCATCGTCGAATAAAAAAGATTTATTCGAATTTATCTTCGGTTAGAAGGTGTACAGTGTTATTACGAATTTTAAAAATATCAATCTAATTTAGGAGCAGATTCGTTCTGAAAAAAATCTCTTGGGATTAACTTAAACATCAGAGATTGAAAATTTGGTTGAATTTTTTAGATTTATGTCGAAATTTAGATTTTTTTTTCTTATTCTGTCTGGTTTTTCAACATAAAATTCAAAGTTTTTCCTATTTCGCTATTTGGTGAAGGTCCCTCCGAACAGTGCTCAGAGCCAAATTCAGTTGTAAAACCAGGAAATATAAATGATAATATCGCAGTTATTGTGTGTGAAGAACCTTTTTTCTTTCAATGACAAAAGATATTGGTGCTTTTGTTTTTATTTCTTTTTCCTTATCTTTTCGGTAGGCATATTCTCAAAAAAAGTAATGGTTCAGTTGTAGAAACCATAATTTAAATTTTTACAAAATGTTGACAAATTTTTTATGTGAGGTCAAAATAATTTCTTTGATGAACCCGCGAACTTACAGATTACAAGAAAAAACATTGTTTTAAAACAAGGTTTCATTTACCAAATATATATTAAAAAGAAATAAATAATTTTATCGAAACTTCAGGCTGGGACTAAAAATAAAAATAGGAAAAGTTATGGTTGAGAGCAATTTGACAGATTAAATTGGAGAAAACTTACTTTTTGCCCCTAATTAGCTTTCCGTAAATTTGCTTCTTGGCATAATGTTATTTAAAATTTTTCTGTTAATTTTTTGTGCGCTCAACATGATGTCTTTTTCATTTCTGATTGTGCCACAAAATGGCCTAATATCCAGTGTACAGCTGGATATCAATGTAATATAAAATATATATTATGTTATATAGGTATTTATATTTTTCGGTTTGTCAGCCGTAACATAGTTCTTTTTATAGTCCTTCCGTCCCTAGACGTGGGTTCATGTCCAAATATCTTCGTCGCATATATTTAATTTAGCCTGTCCGACTATGTGTTCTAAGCTTTCCTCTAAAATAAACAATGGATTCTCTTTTATGGCCAATTAACAATACTATGCAAATTTACGGTGACGTTAACGCTTTTACGCGTTAAAATGATTTAATCATCCGCGTATTATGTCGCAATCATCCATAAATGGTGTTATTACTTATCGTATTTTTGAATTAGGTTTTTGATTTTTTTTTTCTCCTTCTTTTATTGGACTTTACTAAACTTGGGAGTATTTTCTTCTCCACCGACTTGAAAATGCACGAAGGGAAACCATAACTGCGATGTAAGTAATATTAAGGCGTAGACGTTCGCTCAGGGTAAAAGTAAAACTATAAGAATAAATTTGAGTAGGCTCCGTCTAATTGAAAGATATATTGAATGGGATCCGAGAAAGAACTTCATGCGTAATCCGTTTTTCCGGCGAAAAACTGTTTCTGGTTTCGTAATTTAGGTCTCATGCTGCTGATGTATGTTCTTTTTAACCGATTTCATTTCCTCACAAACTTAGATTTATGTAATGACTGAGAATTTAATTTTTACAATGACGTAGATTTTATTTTACAACCTACTACTAGGATTTGGCTCACTTTAAAGATCGACTCCAGTTTGTGAAATGTGTGCTTACTTTCGCCTCTTACTTTTGAAATCCTTGAAACTATAATTTTGGCCGTTCCCTTTATTAACGTGTTGCTTTTTTGGTAGTAAACCTCGTCCTTCCAAATGGTTCAACTAATCACAATTGTCGATCGCGTTTTGACCGTCCACGAGGTCCAGCTATTTTTACTCATTTTTGTGGGAAAATTGTGTGGGTAGGTACTTGTACTTAGGCAATGAAAAAATTAACGGATAACGATTTTAAATATCTTCCAAAATGATGAGCTTATTCCAGCTTACAAATTATGTTTTTGCAGTATCTGTTAGTAAAGTAAACGATTATGTGCACTGTGGCAACTTTCTACCAGTGGGGACGAGTGTACTTGCATACTTGCTGGTAGATGTAGGGCAAACACATTTTTGGTTCACGGGTTAGTAACTCACCACTACTAATCTAATTTCCATACTGAGCAAGGCTCACACACATACAAGGTTGATTAGTAGGTGTACGCATGCGCTCACTGCAGTGTCCTACATGCCCAATGACTGTACAATATAAAGTGAACGATTTTAGAACAATGCATAATATAAATTCTTTTGTACAATATATGGTCAGAAAGGCCATGTTTACATCGGTATTTTGCAAGTGAAAAGTAGCTTTTATCATTGATGAATGTAATCTCGGCATAAAGTGAACGCACCACCACTATAAAAAAATGTGAAGCTTCTTTACATGGAAGCGTGTTCACTTTACATCGAGGTGGAGGTTACACCAGAGACATACATAGCTAAAGAGATGTCCAACTTATACATTTTGCTCATCTAAAGCTGCCCATACTTTGTTGTAAAAACAGAAATTGACATACCAATACACACACACACACACACATATATACACACAATCAAGATTTACAACACATGCACAATAACAAATATTAGAATTCAAAATGTTTTATCAACGTTTTATCTTAGACATGTTTTTGAATGGGCATTGGACATCTCTTTAGCTGTATATATCTGGGTTACATATTTGCAACAATGAAGAGGTTGATATTGTGTTCCATTTTTTATAATTTTGGTGAAAGACTCATCATGATCACAGAATTTTAATGTTTCATTGCTTTCTAATTATTAATTATGTAAAATATCTTCCTATACAAGGTTTAAAAGTGAATTTAGATGACTTGGGAATTTCTTACTTGCTGCACTCATTTCAAACACTTGCCTCACATATAAACACTCACTTTTGAACCTTGGTGTGTAATATACCATATGTATCAGTTTTTACTTTATAGACCATCTTGTATGTGTGCATTTCTTTATGTATCGTAGAGTATACTATGGGTATGATTAAATGTGTGGATTACAGGAGAGTACCACTGCCAATATTTATTTGCAAGGACATAAAAATAGCACCAATCTGAATTTTTTTTTTTGTCCAACTTTTTCTTCTTTGGGGCTATTGCAAAAAATAATGTGTGACACTAGTGTATATATAGTAGGTGATTAGTACTCATATGATTTGCATCATACACCTTTGGCTCATGCTACAAAAATCACACTTAGATCAAAATCATCTACTTTATATACTTGTATCGCAAATAACTATTATGGAGTGAAAGTTTCATCTAATCAATATGATTTGGTATTTTGTTTTTTTGTTTTCTTTACCTGTACTCTCTGGGAATGACCAAAATTTTTGTCTACTTTTTCTATAAATACATGTTTTAGATAACACCACCAGGCTTTTGTCGCCTACGTTATTTCCAAAATTACAAGAGATCTTGAAGAAGCAAAAATAGTTTTACCTATCTAAGAATATAGACAAGGTTTGGCCAAATATTGTGTCTGTAGGCTGTGTATTAAAAATTTACAAAAAGAGTTAAGTTTTGTAAAACTATGCATAAAAAAAAGGAAACATTTAGGAAAAAAGTATTCTGTTCTTCAGTGTTCCGTAAATTTTTAATTTGAGGATAATCCCAGAACTACCAAACAAAATAGGTAATAAAATTTTTTCAGTTTATGAGATGAAAAAAGTTGTTAGTTTTTGATAATGGATCAAGTAAGATTTGATTATCAGAGATTTTTATGTAGATATTATATAATATACCTATTGCTGCTGAGTGTGGCATGTCAGGACTTATAAAAAATTTTGGTATAGTTTTTCCAATCATGGTCTTTAAACTCGAAAACATCTTTGTCATAAAGTTTATATTCAGGGTTATTCATGTTATTATACACCATACAAAATTAACATTGTCATGCATAATAAAATAAATAAGTCAGGTAAATGTATGATTTGTTATCTACATTACACCAAAATTTAAAAGTAAAATAGTAAAATATGCAAATAAAAAAATATCCACTTGAGGAATCAAGATAAAGTAATTAATTAGCAAAATTAACATTTTCAAATAAATTGTTCAAAATAATCACCAGTAGCCATGACACCATACCATGGACAATCAGTAAACTCAGCTTGAGCATGCTCTAATTGCATAGGTAATTTTTCCCCAGCAATCATTTACATATTACATTACTGAGTCCCTCTAAAGTAGAATATAGTCCATATGTGTAAATCATAGATGACATGTGATCCCACAAAAAAAATCAAACAGATTGAGATCAGGGGCCAAAATTACCTATGGTCAGTTAAAACATGTTCCAGCTAAGTTTACTGATCACCTATATATTGAGTTGTGGCTACTGGTGGTCATTTTGCTTCATTTTACTTATTAATTACATTGTCTTGATTCCTTAATTGTGTATTTTGTTATTTATTTGTGTATTTGACTTTTGAATTTTGGTAAAATTTAAATAACAAAACTTATCACAATTATCGTACTTATACATTTTATCATGAAAATTTCTTATGGTGCATGATAACATGAATATCCTTATAAAGGTATATGAAATATAACAAAATTTATCAGCAAACTGGTGGGCATATTTTTGTATGGATTGATGTGAAATTTAGCATGTGTATACTTTTGACCCATATCTTAGTCAGGTTTGAAGATAGACTGAATCCACTCATTAGTTTCAAAGTGATAGCTATTAGAAGTTGAAATTTGTAGACAATGGGGGCAGGGCATAATTCTTTACTGATCTGGACAAAATTGTGCATTTGCATAGTTTTGGTTTATATCATAAGTAAGTTTGAAGAGGAGTCAAATTGGCTCATTATTTTCTGAATTACAGGTTTTAGAAATTTTCAAGATATTACAAAACTATTAAAAAATTTACATTTATTGAAAATCTACTTATTAATTTTGGTGTCATAGAAAAATCTGGGGGTGGGGGTGAATAAGTTTTTCATTTCATAAATTTTGGCAGTAATAACCCAAATTCATATATATATATATATATATATATATATATATATATAAAAGCCAATTTCGTATTACCACAGTATAGATAGAAATTTTTATCCAATAGTCACAAAATTTGAAACGTACTAAGCCAAGAACCTGACCTATTGATTTTATTGAGAATCAGCCGCAAGGTATTTCCAGAGTGCTTATCTTCATTTTTGTTTTGAATATAAAATTTCAATTTTTGACCAATAGCTACAAAATTTGAATATATATTCACTATGACTCATTATAACTTGCTATGAATTTTGGTGTGCATCGGCTGTATAGTACTTATGGAATGACTATTTTTATTTTTGTTTTAGCTAGAAAATTTTCAATTTTTGACCAATGTCTATAAAATTTGAAACAAACAATAATAATGATATATTATAAGTTTCTATAAATTTTGATGGGGATCGGTTATACGGTACATCCGGTGACACTATTTTCATTTTTATTTTGGCTATAAAATGCTTAATTTTGGATCAATAGTAAGGTAATTTGGAATAAATATTTATTACATCTATTAATAAATTTTTAGTGACTGATTACCTAATTATATAATTTTCAAAAACCTTCTTTTTTCAATGGAGCTGCTGCTGCGTTAGGGTTTTTTGTGGGTTTATTTTTTATTTTGATAAATAAACGTACACATTTCATTTTTCATATAAAGGTAACACTGCTAAATTCGTCATTTTTCATACTAGGGTACCACTGTTAAATTCGTTAAGTTGTGAGGAAACAACAAATTCGATTTTGTGTTAGTGTGCGTCTATTGAATTATGAATAGAATCAAGTACACACGCATACTAACAAAACAATCATGGTTTTTTCATTTTGTTAACATTTTTCACTTTTCGTTGCACATGACGTAATCTTTTTACTATGTACCTCAGGTTAAACATTTCCAGTGTTAAAACTTACATAATGAACACAACCCTTTGAAATTCTGTTTATTCCAGGTGAAATCTTTTCCAACTGGAATGCTATCTGCCTTTTTTAATATTGGAAAAGTACCTCAATGTGACGTAAATTTTCTAGTTTGATACTTTTTACAATTTTTGTGAAGGTTTTGTTGCTAATTGATGAAAACATCTGTAAATTTATGGATAGTTAATCCATGCTTGTTTCCTTGTCTCATTTTTGCTCACTAGAATTCTGTAATTGATGACTCGAATCGCGATTCGCTGGCTATTGCGCTGTCTCCGCGTCTGCTGTAAACATCTTCAGTTCATTTTCTCCCTCGTGCTCATTTCTAGTAATTTATTATTTCCCACCGCCTATTTTCTTCTGCTTCAGATATAAAAACCGCTCTTCTCCAACACGTGTCTGTATTATTTTTTATCATTTGTTCTCTAGAACATGTGATACAGTACTTACATCAATGGCGTAGGAATTGGTGGGTTTTTGGATCAAAACCTCCCCGAAATATATGCCCTCAAAAAATAATCATCAACTAGGTTTTTGCTAAAAAAATTTTTGTCATACCTACCCCGCCCAAAAAACAAAATTGTGCTCTGGCTACACCACTGACATACACCCACCTAACCTTGGTTACTGTCTTCAATTTTAAAACAAAAATAAATACGAGTATGAAAACTCGTAAATTGGTGTTCCATTTTTCGATGAATGAAAATGATTGAATATGTTTGTATAAGGAGACAGAGATACGTCGCTGTATGTGAAGCATAGATAGAACCATTTAAAGTTTCGCCAAGTAAGAGCTTATGCCGTAGCTCAGGGCTGGCTAAACTTTTCAACTTCTGAGCCAAAACTCCTTAAATGAACGAAACTGCTGTTAATTCATACCCATCTGCCACGTGATGAAAAGAGAGGGAAGAGGAAAAATTATTTTTTGTGCAGTGGCAGAATGGCCGTTGAGGCGACGACCCACTGTAAAGCTGTCTCGGGCCAGACTTTGGTCCACCCAGCGTGTTCGTTCGTCTCATTATACCATAGTTTTCTATTCCAGCGTGGAGTTTTTCCCCATCTGAAAGAAAATCTTAAATATGTGATGTGCTTCACTTTCAATCTAGGTAGGTACCTACCTATCTTATATTCCAAATGATAATATTGTTTGCTTGTCTGAAATTGCGTTGAAATATTTTATATGTTGTAGTTCGCTGATAATCAGATAAGTACCTACATTCTTCATGCGGTCGTCGCTGTCAACTGTCTGACTTTATACGCGCTGTATTCAATTTTGGATATCGTTGCAGCAATGGTCGGTGGAATTTCGAATATGTGGCAGAGCAATGCGATGCTGAAAACGTCTTTGAGTGTGTACGTCGTGTTTATGGTGGCTGCAAAACGTGTGACAAATGCGAACCGTCTAAGTTGTGTGTGCAGTTTGGCCGAGTGCGAAAACGTCAGCGAATCGGATTGCCCGAATGGTGCCGGAACGGTGTGGGATTCGTGCAGGTGTTGTCGTGTTTGTGCTCGCATAGAAAATGAACCGTGTGGTGGCCCATTTGGATTCTCAGGTTCGTGTGCCATTGGTCTCGAATGCGTTAATGTGGACTTCCTTGACAAAAATGCCGTTGGAGTGTGCACACGTAAGTAATATTTTATGGCAATTACTTCGTAGTTTTCAGTTATACTATTATACAACATACAGTCAGAGCTAACTGAAGGTACGAAGCCAAGAAGCTAGATACTTGCCAGTGCTAAGGCTTTTGACCAAACTGGGGTTGAGACATACGCCATTTTGAATTTTACTTTTTCCGAGCATATTTCTGTGTTGTTCGTTGAAGGTGCATGATCGAAATGATGGTTGGAGAAACTACGATTCCAAATGGTGAATGTATGTCTCTACAGCTAAACAGATATCAACGTCGGAAAGATAGAACGTTGATAAAACATTTTGAATTCCAATATGTATTATTGCGCCTGTGTCGTAGCTTGATAGTGTGTGTGTATTAGTTTGGAGATGTCTGTTTTCACCACGAAATATGCGCAGCTTTGGATGCGCAGAATGTATGATTGAACTTGCTTCTTCTCTATCTTTCATGTATTTTTAAACCACAGCGCATATGGAGCGTTGGCCATCTCTTTAGTTGTTTGTTTCTGGTCTCAACCTCGACCTGTATTTTGATTATGGTTCTGTAATAGAGTAATTAAAGAACAGATTCGCACTTTTCGATTGATTTTAGCAAGAGGAATGTCTACTGTTGGATGGAGACGACTTTAAATCTTACGATAAATTTTTGGAAACAATAAATCTGAAAAAGTTACAAAAAAAATTAAAAGTTTCAGAAATCAAAAAAATGAGGTTGTAAACCACAAAATTTGCGGAATTAGCTTTGATTCAATCCACTGCTTGTAAACAAATATCTTGCTCAGAACATTATCATTCGGTGAGTGTTTTAACTAGATTTTTTTCACAGCTTTCTACGAAACTCATATAGAAGACGCAAAGAAAAATCATGAAATCGAACAATAGTGCCAGGGTCAACTGCTGGATTTGCCGAAGGGGGTTGTTTAGATTTACGTTTTAATTTTTAGTTAAATTTTTAGTCAAATTTTTTTTCGTTTTTCCTCCAGTTTTCTCTCGTATAGGAATTCCCCTCCTCTTTCACCACCAAAGTTTTACCACAAAATATGCATTAAAGTAACAACGTACGATTTTGTGGGGCTAGTTTCAAATTTTTTAAACCCGTAGGTAATTTTTTCCCTCGAAATAGCTTCTTTCCAAGTGAGATAGCTGTGATATGCGATCCAAGGGGGACATATCCTGGTGAGAAACACAACAGCTGTTTCCAAAATTCTTTCGTCACTTTTTCCCGTCATGACATAATTCTACCTACTGCGTAGGAAGGAAATATATGTTTGGTATGTCTATCTCTGGAACCGCTCAGAACATGTGTCTCATTTCATAGATTGTAATGCAAGTAGGCTCAAAATGTTCCTAACTATCCGTAGAATGTGCTAGGCTATTTATATTTAAAAATTAAAAAATTATAAGGATGTAATTGAAGAAAATGAGAATTTAAAGATTGAAAAAATTATTATCATAAATTTGGGCATATCCACAAATAAGAGCTACTCATTCGGAATAACAGTCGGTATTTTTTTTATTTTTTTTTGGTTTTTTTAAATAAAATTTATTTACATAAAATTTGTTGTTCAGTCTTAGCTTAAACTCTTTTTTCTTCGATCAGCGGGGTTGAACCCAAAACTCCTTTATCACTTATACTTTGAATAGTATGTATTCTAATTTGACATCAGGCTGGATCCTTTGAAAACTTTTATTCTATCCTTTCACCTCTCCTTTAAGTTAAATACGAAGTTCTAATGTGACGTGGCCTTTTGTACAAAAGCGTCAGTGTCGACGTAGTTAATTTTTTGCGAAAAAGTGTGTGTAAGTTATCTACACTCTATGCAAACAAATATCTTGCTTCACTGCATTAAGAATATTTCAGTTCCTAACTATATCGTCCTTATTTGTCACAAACGATGAAGAACCAAAAATTTATAAAATAGAACCTTTTTACCGCACAAATATATGAATTAAGTCCAGTTTTTAATGATAGCATACGTTTCTGCCATTTTCTATTCAAAATATTAGGGATAATTTTTCGTTTCACATTTTATTCTGGAAAAAATTGAGATGTGCTGTTTTCTTGCACCATTTTGCTTTATGCACCTGATGTCTTGATTGCTATGAAGTCGAATTATTATTTTTTCACGACGATAAGTCACTCCATAACAAGTTCATGGTCGTGTTTAAATAAATTGGATGTCTAATTTTTTTATTAGTAGCATATTTTAGGATATTTTGCAGTTGAGTAATTCTTTTTGACGTCACAAAATCTCGATGGTTGGAAACTGGTAAACATAATTCTAAAAACAGCTAATAATAAGGCTCGAAAATAGAATAAATAAGAAAATAAGTAGGTATAATGATGTTAAAAGTAGGTATCACACACAATTTTATCTTCTTTCTTAATTTTTTCGGATCTTCGGTCTTATTTTATTCTTTGGAGTTTCCTCTTTAACGACATAATTGTGCCTAAAGTATTAATTATATGCTCATCGATTTCAATTATAATTTCCCTCAAATACGTAAAGATTAATGGAATTTTGATAACAACTTTCTGCCAGAGAGATTTTGTTTACAAAAAAGTCATGTTACTGACATTGCTCAATTTTTCTCATTTTTGATAAATTATTCGGCTGTTTTGTATCTTCTTTAGTAGGTACCTGTTGATTCTTTTGAATTTTCTTTGATAGGAAAGGAGTTTGTGACGTCAGCCACTTGTTATGTCGCCTTTGAACAATACTCGGATACAAAAAAATTTACGAATTAGTCCTTACTGATCCGAACCTATCGACTTCTGTGATCCTTGAGGGAAAAATTGGGGTGTGGCCTATTTTAACCATATTTAATAATTAAGTATGCAGACGTTTCAAGTACTAGATAAAAACTTTCAGGGCATTATAGAAGTTAAACGCAGCTTATTCCAAATCAATTCAAAAAAAATAAAAAAATGTTTACACTCATTTATTCTTGAAAATTATTGCCATTAAAAATAGTTACAGTTATGGAGTTTATGAAGGGTTCATGGTTTGTAATCAAATTGAAGAATTTGAGATTTACAGAAGGAAGAATTGATTAAAAATCAAAATGTCTGGAGACTGAGAAATATTATTGACTTCAAACTTCTATGCTATTATTTTAAAAACTCTGTCTCATTCCCCATTCACCTTCATACTTCCTAGGCTGCTGTGTAAGGATCGGTTAAAAACAAAGAGCTATAGGCAGATGTTGTAGAGATCAGATCGTTTCTCTTTTGCTCTGTAGAGTCTAGAAAATAGTTCTTTATTTTATTACACGCTTTTATTCAACTCACTCAATTTGTTGAAGCACACCGGATGACCAACTCCAGCACTGCTTTCACGTGTTGCGACAAACGCATACATACCCTTATATCCGTTTTTATCAGTTGTTTTTTCAATTTTTGTTTGTTTCTGTCTCGCAAAAAAAAGTGAGAAATTTTATTTTCTCTTTCGCCATTATTTTCTTCTTCAAATTATAAAAGCGTATTTTTTAAAAATTCGTTTTTAACCTTACCTATTATTATTTTATTTATATGAACAATCGGCAAGTATGTCAATTTCATAGGTTTGATCGGTTCAGTCATACATGTTTGACGTCGCCATATTCTTCTATTTCACGTTGGAAAGTAATATACGATAAATTTTAAAACAATAAAGTTTTCTATTTCAGTCCATATCTGCGTCATTTCATTTTCGCGGCGATTTTTAAGTAGGTTTTCTATTGAAAATTTACTTATTAATCCTGGTGTTAAGGAACGATGTGAGGGTGGGGGTAGGTATGTTTTTCTTTTCATAACACAAGGAAAATTTTAGCACTAATAAATCAAATTCATATATATATATATATATATATATATATATTATATATATATATATATATATATATATATATATATTATATATAAATGCCAATTTCTTGTTACCACGGTACATTTCGCATTTTTATTCAATAGTCACGAAATTTGGAACGAACATTAGTACTAAGCCAAGAACTTGACTTAGTATTGATTTTATTACGGATCGGCCGTACGGTACTTCCGGAATAGCTATTTTCGTTTTTGTTTTAGTTATAAAATTTATAATTTTCGATCAATATCTACGAAATTTGAAACAAAAGTTTACCATGATATATTATAACTTGATATAAATTTTGGTGTGGATCGGCGGTACGATACTTCCGGTATGGCTATTTTCGTTTTTGTTCTGGCTATAAATTTATCATTTTTCGATCTATAGCTACGAAATTTGTAACAAATGTCACAACTTGCTACAAATTTTGGTGCGGATCGGTCGCATGGTACTTCTGGTAGCACTATTTTATTTTTTACTTCGCCTATAAAATGCCTAATTTTGGACTAACTGAAACGTAATTCGAAACAAATATTTATTACGATCTGTTGATAACTTTTTAATAACTGCCTAATTTTACATTTTTCGTAAACCTACTTTTTCTGATGGAGCTGCTGCTTCGTTAGGGTTGTTTTTCTCTTCTTAAGCCTTCTTTAGTAATTATGTATATTAAATAGTGATATTTCTATTTAGAATATACTTTTGATTGATATGAATGTGAATAAAATTTTTACAGCATTCTTCAGAAATGAACGAAAGATTAAACAATAATTTCAAGTTATCGATAATCACCTATCAAAAACACACTTAAAGTCGTATAATAATAATAATAATAGTAACATTCACTGACAGTCAGGATATTAAAACAGAATTGTTTCTGTATCCACTTGAATCACGATTAAGAAACTGAAAAAGTAGGTAGTAGGTACCAGTGTTTTATGGTTCTGAATTTTTTCAGTAGGTTGAAAAATGTAGTATTTTTGCTCCTCCAAGCTTTACTGTTTTTTTTTTGTTTTTTTTTTTAAATTATAGTAGGTACCTTCATTTGTTGTTTATTTCGCAGTAAAGTTCACAGGAATCGACTTCAGTTTTTTTTTCATTGTTGCCAAATTTTGTAATTGTAATTTGTAAATGAGTGAGAACTTTTTATTTGACTATATAGTACTGGTTCAGTAAAGCTCCATAAACCCAATGCACTTTTTAAAGCCAAAACATACCGGCAAATAAGTAGGCAATTTTAGAGTTCTTTCTGCGTATTTTCGACGTTTTGCTTGAATTCACGAATTTAGAATACATCTGATAAAGACATCCCTTAAATTCACAAAGGTAGCGTACTTAAACACAAAGAAAAATATGTCAAAAGGTACGCTCTGGTTGCGTATTTAACGCTGGCATTTCTAACCACCAGAAATCATCTTTCTTTACTGGTCCAGTACTTTATAATCAAAGGTAGAAACTGTTAATTGGAAATGAACTTTAACTATATAGTTAAAGGTAAAGCCAACTTCATTTTTAAACC
This sequence comes from Ericerus pela, assembly GCA_011428145.1. Taxonomy (NCBI): domain Eukaryota; kingdom Metazoa; phylum Arthropoda; class Insecta; order Hemiptera; family Coccidae; genus Ericerus; species Ericerus pela. Next base: position 923,416 of record WOFM01000149.1, on the reverse strand, counting down.
TGTGAAGTGAAAATCGCAGTGTCGCAAACTGATACGCGAGGGACCAATTTTTGACAGAACTAAAGTTTTATAAGTTAATTTTCAAATTTCTCATTCCAAAAAATATAATTCGTCATAAATTTCTGATCGTTTTCATTTTTTCTCAAGTTATGCTTGAAAATGGGTTAGAAAAGTGAAGCAGGCAACTGTGTTCAGGAACCTATTTTCATTCTTCTTCATGGCGTAATAAGTGAAGTTGGCTTTGTCAAAGGAAATAAATAAAACTCTAGTGCAGCAAGCCTCGCTAGAAAAAGTAGGTTTTGAAGAGAAATAATTATGAATTTTGATGGTCACTTTAATTGTCTAAGTTTATATACGTTAATGGTATGTTATGATTGTATGAAATGTGTTAGCTGCTGACAAAATATTAGTCAATGTGAAATATAAAAATAAATTAAGATGATAAGTATGGTACATCACCATATAATTTGTTATAAAACCAATGAAATATAATAAAGTTATGAAATAAAAAAAGAGAAAACGTGAGCATGTGGTTAATTTTTGTTAAAGAAAGGTTCATGCAAATTAGAAAAAAGTGGGAAAGAAAGCTTTACGGAAGTACCGTCCTGTCGATACACACAAAAATTGATAGCATGCTACAATATATTTTAATGAATATTTATTTCAAATTTCGTACATGGTTCCAAAATTCCCCATTTTATGACCAATATAAAAACATAAATAGCGGTATCGGAAGTACCGCCCCGCCGATCAGCGCCAGAATTGGAAGCATACTACAAACGGATCAAAATAAATATTTATTTCGAATTTCGTGGCTATTGGTGCAAAATTGAGCATATTATAGACAAAATAAAAACAAAAGTGGTGATACCGGAAGTACCGTCAAGCCAATCCGCACTAAAATAAATAAGTCTGGTCCTTGGCTCAGTAAAAATATTCGTACCAAATTTCGTGATTATCAGACAGAAACTTCGACCTGTACCGTGGGAACAAGAAATTGACATGTATATATGAATTTGAGTTATTGGTGCTGAAATTTTCCTGAAATCATGAAACGAAGAACGTACCCACTCCCAAACCTGAGGGCTAATTGAAAATCACTTCCGTGTTACAGTTATACCTTGTGCGTCTGGAAGTCGGCGCATATGGTAACTTATTGAAATTTACTGATCGCTTTTCTTGACTCCCTAAAATATATTAAATTATTTTGTTTCATGTGCGCCATTAATTTTGAAAGATGTATGTAATCCAGGTATTTCTTTTGAAAATATTCAGTGCGTGAATTTGTGAATTGAATACTCAGATTTAGGCTATTTTTCAAATTTTCACTTGAAACTCTGTTACCATAAATTATTTTTTATCTGGTTTTGCTTTCCCACTTGGTTCATAAAAGAAATTTTATTTCTCAACGTTTTTATTATTTTTAACGTTTGTTTAAATTAAGAAGCATAAACTTAATGAAAAATATTAACAGCCCTTGTGACCTGTCTTAACCCGGCAGTTTCGCGAATATCATAACTCTGAACTGTACGAGTTAACAGATGAAACATTACTGTATCAAAATATTTTGTAGGAGCTTTAGGAAACACACAACCATCACAATTCAACCTCTCACTCACCTCATTCCCTGCACGTCAACAGGATGCCCTTCAAACCATTGATAATGTCTCTAAATTTTCTAAATCCAAAATATGATGTTACCAGACGCTCCTGCTGCCCCGAGTTAATTCTCATCACAATCCATTTTAACATATGCATATCAATATGTAATAAATAAATAGATTAATAGATACATAAATAGATATGTACCTAACCAAAATAAATTAATAAATGGATAAATAGTCTGTGTTGCATATTTCGTGACGCTTTTACACATTTTTCTCTTTTAACCCTTTTTAAAGTACCTAGGTAATGGACAATTGCCGAAAATCTGGCGCTCAATTGTTGTTTCTCAGTTTTTCAATCCACACTGTAATTGTGCAGGAACTGTATATGGTATTAAATTATTTTTGTGAGATTTATTGAAGATCAATTTCGGGTCCATTGAATTAGAATTTCATCTACTTGTATAAACTTTGCGATTTGAGAAATGAAATTTCAAACAAGTGTAAAAAAGTATTAAAAAAGCCTAGCATTTTTTTAATCGCGCCGTTAAACAGTGAAAAATGTTTAGTAGAAAAAAGAGTACTGTGCCACAGATATTCGTAGCCCGTTCTGAATGACAAGACGAGGGCGTTATCAAAAGTTTTCCGTAATTTCCTCTCTCATTCGCGAACACCGACCAATTTTTTATTCTCAAAAATATTAATTTTACATCAACATGAAACAATGAAAATACCCAGACACGCGAATAGCTTAACTTTCATAAATCATTTTCGTAAAAATCGTTTGTAATCTGTTATGTTTCTGTGAAAAAGTTTTTTTCTCTTCTTATTTGAAGATTTAAAATGTGGCTGAAGGCAGTTATGCCCTTTTTCTTCTTTATGCGACGTTCATTACAATTTTAATTTCTCTAAAGAGTCTTTGTATTTGTAATCTGATTTTTGTGCATGAAAAACTCAGTGAAAAACTTCCTTTAAGGAAATATGAAATCTATAAAAAAGCTATGATCAGTAGTATCGTAATTCCGGAGCAGTGGCGTAACTACGGACGAGTCAGCATTAGTCATGGCCTACACCAAAAAATTCGTGGCATTTCCAAAAAAAATTTGTTGGAAAAAATCGTCTTGTGTAAAATTAGTAAAGTTCTAATTTTTCGGGGAGCTTATTGTTTGTACATATAACTTGTTGACGACAGTTTCTGTGTAAGCCTACTTCTAGTTTTTTGTTTTTGGGGATAAGAAAAGAGGTTTAATAACACTTGCTCACTATCCAAAAAAATAAGGGGAAAAAAGCCTTTGGTATTTATCATTTTTTCGCCACTCTCAGAAAAAAACAAAGGATGTCATGAAACACGCGGTGGAAGTGAAACTTCTGAAGAGATATTACTGAAATTCACCTGAAGTTATGTAATCTTTCATTAAAAATCGATTAAACCCCCATAAAATTCCATTTTTTTTTCTTTTGTTTCCCTATACTATTAAAAAACAAAATATATTAGATTCGAAATCAGAGTTTGTAAAACATACATAACGTTGTATCCCCAATAAAATATGAGAAGTCAATATCTGGCCTCCTTTTGAATTCCCTCCCCGATGGTGGAAGTATGATTCAGATGATAAAAAATGAAATTTAAAATTCGAGATCAGTGCCCGAAAAACATACCGACTAATGTATCCCACAACAAAATATCAGAAAGTCAATATTTAGCCCCCTTCTGAAGCTTTCGGGGGTTGAGGAATGACTCGAATGAACAATTAAACGTCAAATTCGAAATTAGCTCCCCAAAAAACATACCTTTTGATATATTATACAACAAAATATAAGAAGTCAAAATTTGGTCCCATTTTGGAACTCTTGGGGGTCAAAGAATGGGTTAAATGAAAAAATAAATTTGAAATCAGTTCCCCAAAAAACTTTCCCTTTCATGTATTACAAAATTTACTACAAAATAAGAATAAATAACAATCTAAATCCCCCTTTTTTATATTGAGCTTTTTTCTCCAAACCACAATTTTTTTCTAACGGACTTTTCCCCCCAAAACACCTTGTTTACTATTTTTTCTGTATATTAAAAAAACAAAACAAGTGCTTTACGGTTCAGTCCACTGATGTAAAATATTTTTAGCCAGTATTGGGTCTTAGTATTGGCTCCTCCCGCGACATTTTGATTGTTTTTAGTGTACTACTATTTTTCCTGGAAAATTCGTCGTTTCAAAATTATACAGATTTACTACCGATACCAGAAGTTGACACATATGCTTTTTTGGATTGTAATTTTTCCAAGTGCCGTTCTGTTCGTTGAATATGTTCATCATCAGTGAAATGAAAAAACCCGTGATTGGTATATCTCAACCTTTACTATGATTATAGTTCTCTACCAATAGTAGTGTACCTTCCAGTGTTTTATATATATATATATATATGATGGGTAAAAGATGACAACACATTAAGGTTTTACAAAGGACCCAGTGTCCTTAACATCTACTCTGAGCATGTGTACACAGGCATACAAAATATCTCACATCAACCAATCAGATACTTCAAAGTGAGGTATTCTGTACTTTAGTGTTTACAAACAAATGCGATTGGATTTTTTTCCACCAATAGAATGGTCTTGTAGCGCTATATCCTCGAAGTAGAGTACCAATGCAAAAGAAGTTTCACTTCAAAAATTGTTACTTTACTGTTTTGGAGCTAAATTTTTAACAATTAAAAAATGTTTTGTGTAGCTTCATCTTTTCAATATCTTTTTTCATGCGTTTTATTTCTAAAAAACTAACAAAAGTGAAAAAAAAAAAAAACTGGTAAAAATTTGAATAAAAATTTGGTAGCCTCGAAAATTTGTGAGTAGTTGAATGAAAAAATGATCTCTTCTTATTATGATGACTGAAAAATATTTAGAAATGAAACACACCGGTCCTGCTGTATTCTCTCTTTTCACTCCCACAACAGGGATTCATTGTAGAACATTATTTTTACCACATTGAAGCCTACTCTACCCAATAATGTTTTCAAGAACTCAGTTATATCGAAATTGCCCTCTTCTAGTCACATCGTAGTTGTTGGTAATTGGTTCTGCCTTAACTGACCGATATTTGGTTAGTTGCATAAGCTCTCTCGCATGCAAGAGGAATTTTCAAAATTTAAGTAATCCTTTTTAATGGGTTAAATGAGACTTACTATCGTCAGATTTGTGTAACTGTAACTCATAATTGTAACTCTTATTTATGTGTTTTATATGACATGTAGGTGTGTGGTTGTGTCTGTATGCAACATCATACTATTATTATGTTTATACATCAATCTTTATGAGTATAGCTATAGCCCCAGAGGAACTCACGCCTTAATTTATGGAATGGAAATGATCGGGGACGATCAGTTTTGATAATTTTTTTTATCATTTTTAATTGATTTGTGTTACTTTTGGGTCACTTTGCTTTAGCTATATCCAGTCTGTTTTCCATACTAAAAACTTCCGAATAACTTCATGCAATCTTTACATGTTTTATTGTAATTTATTTTATAATTTTTACGCAAATATTTGATGCGCATTTCAAGTCAAGAATGAAAACCAGTTGAAATCTTGAATCTTATAAAGAGCAAAATTATTTTACTCGAATACTTGAAGGGTTGTGTGTAATAATAATTTGGAAATTTAAGAAATATTTATGAGTGGCAAAACTTTTTCCTCTTTTGAAGAAGAAAATAATTATGGTTTTATGAAAAATATAACAATTTCAGCTTGTTTGTTATTTTGATCAAGAAATTTTGTGATAATTTTTTTAGGAAACACGATACCTGGATGTGTTTCTTAGTTGCAGCGTCAATGTACTGGTATAATAACTGTGGAAGCTGAGCTCACTTTAAGTTCTTTAATTGTTTTTTTTTTAATGTGAAACACATTTTTATTTTTACTCAGGGGTAAAAAAAAGTTTGAAGGCGGTGGGCATGGTGCTAACCTAGGTGCAAATTTAAATGCAAATTTTGCGGGAAGAAAAGAGGAAAGAAACGTGTCTGTGTTAGTACGTGTGTGGTTGTGTGCATGCATATGGGCCAAGAGAATCTTTTATTTTCAGATTTTATTATGTAATATATCAGTGAACAATTAGGTCAGGGTCAAGGTGAAAAGTCCAAGGCATCTGTCAAATCTGACGCCATGGGCAAGTAGTACATATACCGGGTGTTTCCAATCAAACCGCAACATAGCAGCCCTAATGTAAAAATTGGCATGTTGCGGTTTAATTTGACACACCTGTAGTACTGTATGCATTTCGGATAGGTGTGTTCAATCAAAACGCAACATTCGTATACTCAATGTCTCGAATTACGCATTTGTATCAGGAAGATAAGAATACAAATACCTATGTTATCGAGGGAAAATATGACTACAAAAAGAGAAAACCCAATCCTGTAACTGTTTATTGCGAAAGTTTGAAGTGCTTGCATCGGAAAAAACGTGTTTAAATTCGAGTTTTAAAAATGGTTGTGTACACCATACAAGAAAAAATATGGTTTGTTACAAAATATTTGAGTGATTCCTCATTGCGAGAAGTAAGTAGAAAATTTCACGAGACATTTCCTAATCGCCCAGTACCAAGTATGACTACAATTTTGCAAACAATACAAAGATTTCAAAGTACAGGAAATGTTGTCTATGAAAGAAAAGGAGTCCCCATTCAGCGTGCTGCCCCAGATAGTGACCTTTTAATACTGGCAGCCATTGCATCAAATCCTAGGACAAGTACTAGGGCAATTGAACAACAAGGTGGCCCATCACATTCTGCAGTTAGTAAACGCCTTTGGAAATTGGGATTTAAAAGTTACCACACTTCCATTTATCAGGAATTGCATCCTGGAGATGTGGAAAGGTAAATGCAATTTGCAATGATGATGCTGGAAAGAGGTGAAAATGATTCCCATTTCTTCCATACTATTTTGTTTACTGATGAGTGCACATTTTCTCGCAACCATGCGCCAAATCAGCAAAACTTTCGTATTTGGGCCCAAAAAAATCCAAATAGCTTGTATGAAGCACACAGCCAATATCCAGGAAGTAGCAATGTGTGGGCAGGCATTGTTGGGCAGCGCATTCTTGGACCCATTTTTATTGATGGCACATTAGATGGAACAAAATATGTGAATTTTCTAGAAACTCATATCAGCATACTTGTAGAAGAATTGAATTCTGACGAAGCCTTCTGGTTTATGCAAGATGGTTGCCCAGCTCACAATTTTAGACTGGCACGTAATTTTCTTGAAGAGGCTTTTCCTGGACAAGTAATTGCAACCAATTCACCATCATTTGATTGGCCGCCTAGATCTCCTGACCTAAACCCCTGTGACTTTTTCTTGTGGGGTCATGTGAAATCTGTCATTTACAAAGATGCACCTTATCTAACTATCAATGCTCTACGTGAGGCACTTCAGCAGTGTTTTGCCACGATCAGTCATATTCATGTCCAAAATGTTATCAATAACTTTGAACTAAGATTACGTCACTGTATTGCTACAAATGGTGGTGTGTTTGAGCACCTTGTATCATAAAAGAATTTGCCAAGTTGTTTGTAATTAATTAGTTATTATTTGTTGAATACAGTATCTTTTTCTTTCTTGTTAATATTGCGCTTTTCTTTCTTGTTAATGTTGCGTTTTGATTGGACACACCTATCCGAAATGCATACAGTACTACAGGTATGTCAAATTAAACCGCAACATGCCAATTTTTACATTAGGGCTGCTATGTTGCGGTTTGATTGGAAACACCCGGTATATACATGTATGTATAATTATATATAAAAGCCAGTTTCTTGCTATTACTGCATAGGTTGTAATTTTTGTCTGATAATCATGAAATTTGAAATGAACTATAGTACTAGCCAAAAACCTGACTTACCAATTTTGTTATTGATTGGCTGTATGGTATTACTTTGTTTGTTTTTGTTTTATAACTATAAAATTTTCAATTTTCAACCAATAGCTACAAAATACAAAACTACTATTTATTGTAATTTATTATAAATTGTTATTAATTTTGGTGCGGATCGATTGTACGATACTTCTGGTAACACTGTTTTTAAGTAGGTTTTCTTCAGAAAATCTACTTATTACGCTTAGTGCGATATTAGCCCCCAAGGTTAGAGGTGGGTACGTTTTTTGTTTCATGATCTCAAGAAAATTTTGGCAAAAGTAACTCAAATTCATCTATATATATATATATATATATATATAGATATAGATAGATAGATAGATTGATAGATAGATAGATTTAAATCCATTTCTTGTTCCTACGGTGCAGGTCGCAATTTTCATCAGATTATCTCTAAATTTGGTAAATACATTTATACTAAGCCAAGGACCAGACCTATTGAGTTTGGTGCGGATGGTTTGGACAGTTCTTACAGTACCACCATTTTTGTCATTATTTTAGATATAAAATGTTCAATTTTGCAACAATAGCCACGAAATTCAGAACAATTATTATTTATAATTTATTGTAGTACGCTACTAATTTTGGCGTGAATCGGAACAACGGTACATTCGGTATCCCTAGTTTTGTTTTTATATTGGTCATAAAATGTAGATTTTTGGAAAAATATGTACGAAATTTGAAAAAAATATTTATTTTAATTTATTGTAGCATCCTATCAGTTGACCGAGCGATACTTCCAGTAAAGGTATTTCTTTTTGTTTTTAGTCTGGCTATAAAATAGTTAATTTTGAACGAATATTTATTATAATTGATTGTAATAGTCTATCAGTTTTTGTGTAGACCAACAAGATGGTATTTCTGTTTTCTTCAAAAAATCTACTTATTACGCTTAGTGCGTTATTAGACCCCTGGGTTAGGATTGGGTACGTTTTTCGTTTCATGATTTCAGGAAAATTTTGGCACCAATAATTCAGTATCATATATATATGTCAATTTCTTGTTCCCACAGTGCAGGTTGCAATTTTTGTCCGATAATCACGAAATTGGATACGAACATTTTTACTGAGCCAAGGACCAGACCTATTGATTTTAGTGCGGATTGGCTTGACGGTACTTCCGGTACCACCATTTTTGTTTTTAAATTTGCTATAAAATGTTCAATTTTGCATCAATAGCCACGAAATTCGGAGTAAATATTAATTTTGATTCGTTGTAGTACGGTTCCAATTTTGACGCGGATTGGCCAGGCGGTACTTCTGATACCGCTGTTTTTGTTTTTATATTGGTCATAAAATGGGAAATTTTGGAACCATATGTACGAAATTTGAAATAAATATTCAATAAAATTTATTGTAATATGTTACCTATTTTGATGCGGATCGACCAGATGGTGTTTCCGGTAAAACATATTTTCCCTCTTTTTTGCAATTTATGTGAACTTTTCTTTTCACAAAAATTAACCACATTCTTGTTTTCTTTTTTTTTTTTTTTATTACTTTATTATATTTCATTGGTTTTATTCTAAATTATATGATGATATGCCATACTTCATAATCGTAATTTATTTTTCATTTTTTCAAGAAAAAATGCTTTTATATTTCGCATTGTCTAATATTTTGTAAGCAGCTAACACATTTCATACAATCATAACATACCATTAACGCATATAAACTTAAAAACAATTAATGTGATCATCAAAATTCATAATTCTTTCTCTCGAAACCTACTTTTTCTAGCGAGGCTTTCTGCGCTGAGTTTTTATTTTTATTTTGGAAAAAAACAACCCTAATTTTGTACCAATAGAAATGTAATTCAGAACAAATATTTATTTTAAACGATTTTAACATGTTACTGATTTTGATACGGATCAGCTAGATTTTATTTAGGTACAGTATTTTGGCTATAAAATGCTTGATTTTAAACTAATAACTAAGAAATTTGTAAAAATTATCAACTATAATTTATTGCTACATACTAGTGATTCTGGTGTGGATGGGTGGAAAGTTATTTCCAAATGTTAATTTTTGTTTAAATTTTGAAGGAAATAATTATTTTTAATTGTGTAGTTTTACATTTGCAGTTACAAAATTTAACAACTTTTTAGTGACTAATTTTATAGTTTTCAAAAATCTTCTTTTTCTAACGGAGCTGGTGTTGCGTTTGACAGCTATTATTAAAATGTGTTCCAAATTAAATGTTTTAGTCAGAATAGTATTGAAGCGCGCTTTTTTTTAAAGCTTTACACATGTTGTTTTCAATCAGCGACTTGAAAGTTTATTTTAAAGAGAACAGAAGCTTCATATAATGAATAAAAGCATAATTTGGAAGATGGAATAATTATAAAAATAGCTGGGACTGTTTGCAAATTCCTATCTTTTTAATGTGAGTTGCAGATTTTTAGCTATTTTTTTTTTCTTTCAATTAGGTACCCAAATTTATTGCCTCTTTAATACGTCTCTTATCGTGAAATGTAGTAATAAAATAGTTATTCAACATTTCCCTCATTTCTCTTTCATTACGATCATTTAGAATTTTATTTACACTTTTTTTTACCGTATTCGGAACTTTATGTTCTTATTTCAATTTTTGTATGTTCCCATAAAATTCATCATAAGGAAAGTGGTTCTATCATTAATGAACACTCGTTCGACTGACTATATTTGTCATTGTTGCGTATTGTACTTATGCATTACGTTAAATTTTTATTTTTTATGAAAACAAAAAATTGCGCAGCAAGCTTCGCTAGAAAAATTAGGTTTTCGAGAAAAAAGAATTAAGAATTTTGATGTTCACATTAAATGTCTGTAAGTTCATGTTCGTAAATGGTATGTTATGATTGTTTTGAAATTTATGAGCTGCTGACGAAATATTAAAGAATGTGAAATTTAAAAGAATTATTTCTTGAAATAAAAATTAATTAGATGATAAAGTATGGTAAATAATCATACAATTTCAAATAAAATCAAAGAAATACAATAAAGTTATAAAATAAAAAAAGGAAAACATGAACATGCGGATAATTTTAGTAAAAATAAAAGTTTACACAAATAGAAAAAAACAGTGAAAAAAATTTTACCCGAAATATCCGGTCGATCCACACCAAAATTGGTAGCGCAGTACAATAAACTATGATAAATATTTATAGCGAATTTGGTGGTTATTGATGCAAAATTGAGTATTTTATAGCCGGGATAAAAACAAAAATGGTGGTACCGGAAGTACCAGCTGGCTGATCCGCGTTAAAATTAGTAGCACATTGCAATAAATTATGATAAATATTTTTTGAATTTCATGGTTATTGATTCTAAATTGAGTATTTTATAGCCAAAATAAATACAAAAATAGTGGTACCGGAAGTATCGTTCGGCCGATCCGCACCAAAATTGATAGGTCTGGTCCTTGTCTTAAAAAAAATGTTCATACCAAGTTTCGCGATTATCGGATAAAAATTTCAACCTGTAGGGTGAGAACAAGAAATTGACATATATCTATCTATCTTATCATTTATATATATATATAATTATGTATATATGTATATGAATTTGATTTATTGGTGCCAAAATTTTCCCGAGATCATGAAATTAAAAATTGACCCACCCCAAACTTTGGGGCCTAATATCGCACCAAGCGTAATAAGTAGATTTTCTAAAGAAAACCTATACTTAAAAAAGAAATGTTTTATATGCATATTCTAGGCTCGAGAAATGCGCTTTATTCTACATATTTTTCAAAAACCGTTTATCCAGATGCCTAGTACAAATTACGATTTTTAGTTTTATACTTTGTTTTTTTTTTTTACCCTTCACAGATCTTTTACTCTACATTGACTTCATAAACAGCGAAAAAAAAAAATGAAGGAATTAAGATAAAAACGTAATAATATTCCGAACAAGAAAATTTTTTATTTTTTGCTAACGCTATTTCTTTATGACATTTCAAAGTAAGTGGTGTTCGATGGTCTGTGGCGAGTTAATGAAGCGTTGAAAAGTTTTTAATTTTTTCATCCACCTCTCCCTTCAGCATTCTTGAAAGTTGAGAAAATACATCGGTGATCGCTCGAGAAAATAATATGTATATATTTTGCCACAAATTTTCATCGAATGGCGATGATTGAAGATGATGGAAAATGATATATCGTATACGTTTTGAACCGCAAATAAAAGCGTATAAAAAGGCTTTGATGTACGTTTGCAGACCATTCGATGTTGCTGAAAAATATTATTTATCTTTTTTCTGAGAGTGCTGGATTTTTATTACATTAATTTGTTTTTCATAAATATGGTTTAGGTATAATATTTCTTTATGTGTGACACGATTGTGCCTGGAGGGTATGGAATAATACCAGAACCTACATATCGTATCAACGACCAAAGTGTTATCTCATTTGCTATTGACTTAAAATTGAAGATGTTACATGTGAGCTTGCAAAATGCGAATAATATCTTCTGTTTATTGATCGACGAAGATGATCGATTGGAAATAATTTAAGATCGAAAGATTTTAAATTATTTAATAAATTTTCAATGAGAAAATAATGAATCTAAAGAATTAAACTTCAAAATATAAATTATTTGAATTAATAATCAACTTGAACCACCTACTTGGTCTTAAAAATAATTTATAAAAATACTTTATGTCTTTTAGCTACCTGGAATAGAAAGTTGAATAGTTAAATATTTGAGCCATAGTTGGCGCGAGAGAACCTAACCTATCCCGGAGATATTCCAATCTATGAGTTTAATTTAAGATAAAAATGATCAGAATTATTTGCAGGGTTTTTCTGGAATTTATTCTTTTGAATTCAGAAGGATAAGTTCAAAGAGTGGTCACTCGAATTTGCGAGTGTTCGCCATCTTGAAGCTTTGGCCATATTTTTTATAAACCTATTTTTTGGTGTTTTCATTTGTCTGACATTTTATAAAGAGCAAAGGAAAACACGAAAAACAGTAGGAGTTCCAAATGGTGATGAGTGGTATCTTTTATCCTTTTATATGCACCAATATAGACTTTATATATGCAGGTGTATTTTTGGAGGTAAACTATTGTAATTTAAGAATATGATAGTTTACTAAGAAAAAGGCTTTTCGAAAATATATGTAAAAAAAAAAAAAAAAATGCAGTAGCTAAATAGTAAAAAATCTAGTAAAATGAGTTGTTCTCGCCGATATTTGGTATATGGAAGCTGATACATAAAGATGACAATTGGTTTGTTCAGGGTGACAAATTCTGTGGAGATTCTATAAAATTGGGTGGGCTTTTCTGCTAAAATTCAAATTACTAAATGGAGTAAATGTTGTAAAGATTGTTTATTTAGTTAAATAACCCCCTAATTTTAAATAATCTGTACAGAATTCATTACCCCAAACAAAGCTATAAAGCAATGTCCTTTGCACCACAATTCTTATATCAGTAATCTCACTGGGTGGCTAAATATTTATTAAAGAATTGAAAAATAGAAATTTTTGATCCTAATTGTCTTAAAACGAGAGATATAGCTACTTGTTTGGAATTAATTAAATTATGAAGGAAGCTTCAAGGGATAAAATAAGCCGAAGAATAAGAAATTTGAGTCGTTAGAAGTTGAGAAAATGATTTAATTTGAAGTTATCAGTATAATTAACCTTGAAGACAACTAATAATACCGTTTAATAATTATTATTAAAAAAAAACAAAAAACTAACTATGTTAATCTGAATGAATAGCTCTTATTGGTGGATATGTGTAAATTTATGACAGTAATTTTTCTTTTTCATTTTCTTCAATTACAACTTTCTAATTTTTTAATTTTCAAATATGAATAGCCTAGGACATTCCCCGGATGGTAAGGAACATTTTGAGCCTATTTTTGTTAAAATCTATTAGACACTTGTTCTGAGTGAATGAAATAGATAGACATACCAAACATATAATCTCCTTTATACACAGTCTGTAAAAACACCAATTTGAGACACAATTTTGTGTTCTTTTTTAATTCTTTCGGTTTCTAAATGTTCAAATTCCTTGATATTTAGCTTATTTTATTGATTGAAGCTTCCTCTAAAATTTCATGGCTTTTGGCAGTGACTGTTGTCAAGGGGTGCGAGCCCCTTTACCTCATACAAGTAGAGTCCCCATAATGAATCTCAATCTTGAATTTCATTAGTTAGATAAAAATTTGTCATCAGCTGACAATTTCTGATATACAATTTTATTATTGAATTTTGAATTTGGATATTGAATTTAAAATATGGTTATTTACTTTTTAGTTTAGGGTAGTTATTATGGTACTCATTCCTCATTCGGGTGAATCGGATACTTCTACGAACAAGGATTGTTTCATAGAAAATAGAGTCAGAGAAAGGGATTGCGAAAGAATGACAAATGATTATGTTGATAGAATAGGGTACCGGACATGATTTTCAGTAAACATATTTTCAAATTCTTTAAAAAAAATAAAAAATATCAGTGAAAACTGCATTAAAATTCGTTGGATAGAATGGGAGAAAATGAATGGTAAAGTTGAGTTGTTAAAAAACGTTGTAATATTTTTTGAGCAGTGGGTGTGATGTCATAGAATTGACACATCAGCAAACTTTTCACCTCTTTCACAGGTTTCTCATTCATTCATTCCTCACTCTCCTGTCTTTGTACATTGGTTTAGTTAATCTCATCAATTTAGAAAGTTCATGGTGACTATGAGGGAGGGGATGAAAGGATGTGTACTTGCAACCCCCACCCCTTATTTATAGACAAATTCAAAACATTGAAAAATAATAAAAACTAAGAAAATCAAAAACTAATTATTCCTTATTTGTTTTTATATTAGAGCAGCCTTGGAAAAAATTTTTGGTAATGCCTGGGGAGTTATTTACTTTGAGCGCTGAGTTCATATTTGCAACCCATTTTTAGATTTAACCCTTCATTTAGCCTCTGTGACCCCAAACAGGGGGTTAAGATAATATTCTTTGATATTATTGAGTGATATATCATTAATAATGTTTTTTGAGGCGGTGGGTTTAGATTTGCAATCCATTTTTTGATCAAACCCCTCATTGAGCCCTTTGTGACCCCAAACAGGGGGTTGAGATAATATTCTTAGATATTATTGAGTGATATATTATTAATAATATTTCTTGAGGTGCTGAGTTTAGATTTGCAATCCATTTTTTATTAAACCCCTTATTGAGCCTCCTGTGACACCAAACAGGGGGTTGAGATAATTTCCTTAGATATTATTGAGTGATATATCATTAATAATATTTTTTGAAGTGTGGAGTTTAGATTTGCAATCCACTTTTTGATCAAACCCCCTTATTGAGCCCCTTGTCACCCCAAACAGGCAGTTGAGATACTATGCTTATACATTATTGAGTGATACATCATTAATAATATTTTTTGAGGCGTTGAGTTTAGATTTGCAATCTATTTTTAAATTAAACACCTCATTGACCCCCCTTTAACCCTAAACAGGTGGTTCAAATAAAATTCTTAGATATTATTGAGTGATACACTATAAATAATGTTTTTTGAAGCACTGAGATTATATTTACAATCCATTTTTAGATTGAACCACTTTTTTTCTTCCTGTGGCCCCAAAAAAGGGATTGCAATTATATCTTCACTTATTATTGAGTGATTTATTAGGTATTGGATGCCCATGTTTTTTGAGACCAACAAAAAACAACAAAATTCAGTAAAACCACTTGCCCAGCTTACTTGTAAGAAAAATAAGATTTTTGTATTTGTACTCAGAAACTTGTAAAACATTATAAACAATAGATCACACAATAAAATGTGACAAGTCAAAATTAGCTACTTATATCTGAACTTGGATCACATTAAAAGGAGTTGAATGAAGAAATACATGTCAAAATAAAACTTCAAGTCTAAAAAAATTACCAATAATGTATAACACAATATAATAGAGAAATTCAAAATTAGCCCCTTTCAGAGCTCCTGTGGGATCACATAATGGGTAAAATTAAGAAATTACGTCAAATTCAAAATCAGCAGCTAAAAAACTATTACGAATGATGTATTACACTACAAAATATGAAAAGTCAAAATTTTCCCTTGGGCGTCAAAAATGAATCAAATGAATAAAATCATGTCAAATTTGAACTTGTTGTCTCAAGAAACATTACAAATGATGTATTACATAATAATATGTAAAAAAACAAAATTGGGCCCTTTTATGAGTCCTTAGGGTCAAAAAATTAATCAAATTAAAAAATTATAGACAAATTTGAACTTAGCACCTCAAGAAACATTACAAATGATGTATTACTTACTAAAATGTAAAAAAACAAAATTGGGCCCTTTTTTGAGTCCCTTTGGGTTAAAATATTGATCAAATTAAAAAACTTAAGGTCCAATTTGAACTCAGTACCTCAAAAAATATTTTTTTAAGGCATAAACAAACAATATTATACCACCTTTGTGTTGAGTTGGATAATTTCAGTGTATATATATTGAAAGTTTCAAGAAAATGAATTTTTGGCCCATATCTGCTGCCCCTTTCTTATTTTTGGGATTTAAAAAAAAAAATTAGATGTGATACTCCAGCACCCTCATACCAATTTTCAACCTTCTACCTCAGTGGGAAGTACAAAAAATAAATACAGATAGAAACCCAAACTTATTGAATCTTATTTACTTAGATGATGATTTAAACTTTGAGCTTTCTGTGCCAAAAGTTTTCTTGGGTCCTGAAATGAAATGTGCGCCCACCCTTGCTTCAAAGTCATTTTTTAAAGTCAATTTTGTTCAGTAAATTTTCACTAACGTACTTAAAAATAAATTATTAATGAGATGTATTGAAACCAGCAACCTCAGATAATGAAAAATACAAAAACGTCAATTCTATGACATCACAACAACAGTGTGCGCATCAAGGTACCGTTTTTGTTGCAGCGCAACTTTGACATCTTATATCTTCCATTCTATTTAATATTTTTCAAAAAAAATTTCAGAACCTTCATTCACAGGCTTTAGACTATCTCTCCCATTAATTTCAAGTAATTCTGAGAGTCATTTCCGGTACCCTATTCGTGATTGCAATTTCATTTATTCGATTTTATTTTCCTTTTGTTTATTGAATAGAATTAGAATGTGTATTTGAAATAAGAACAAAATTTTATGGCTAAAATAATTTCATGAATTGACTAAAGTTGGCATTGATGGGGGTGAAAAAGTCAAACTTGAATGATAAATTCTGTTATGAAACTGGTACAATTTTACTTTTTGTCAGTTTCAAGAATGTAAAAAAAGTTTGCATATTTTTATAGCGTCGTAATGTTCATTTGTTTATGTTTGGCATGGCACGAGTCACTTTCAGCGTTGTAGTCCATACATATAATAATATTTGAAAAAATCGGCATTATCTGTTGAATCACTGTGTCATTTTGTAACCATGTAAGTATGACTTTTTCCGTGGTAAAAATAGCCTAGGGAAAATCATTACGCAAAGATTACAACTGAAAATAAAATACCGTTTTAGAAGCAAAAGTTGGTATTTCGTACCAGTCGTTTTGGATGTTAGCCAAGGTTTTTTTTTTTTAATTTTTTTCATTTTCAACTCTCTCCAATTTAAATTCAATTCTCCAAAAATGAAAAACAAAATGACCAACCTTTTCGTTGTTTTCAGTTCTCGTATATTATTCGTTCTCTTTTATCACAATTGTGTTTTCCATTTTAATAAATGACAATAGGATTTAGAACGAAAAAAGTTTTTTTTTTATGTTTAGTGTGTTGCATATTGGTGCGCAGATTGGTATCTTATTCAAAATTAAATTTATAGTTGTATAGTATTCAGTGGTGAGGTAGAAACTAATTAAAATTTTTACTAATTGGTAAAATATATAATGATAGAAGAAATAATTAACGGATTTTAGTTGAAAGAAGTGAATACTGAACATGGAAAAAACTTCAAAATAACTGTGAATGAAAAGAAAAGTTGTTTTGTTTTTGAAATGTTTTTAATTTTGCATTTTGCTCATAAATGCTTCAAAAAGATTAAATCTGGTTTGTAATTAATTTTTTTAACCTTGTATGTAGCTATGTGGGTAAGGCATGCCAGATGTACGGTATGTCTTACATAAGGTAACAGGTATTTTGCATTGGAAAAACCCATAAACTGTTTAATTATTGACAGAGCTAAATTGCTTGAATCTAACTATATTTAGTGAAGGTATCACTTTGATTTAAAGTTGACCCCGTTGTGGTGATATTGACCAATCAATTTGGTCGATACACTGATCGATAAGTGAAATTCTCGCATTTCGACTCTATGTAAAGGAAAACATATTCATTGAAGAAGTTATCCAAATTAAAAATTGAAAAATTTTCAAAAAACAATTAAACTTTCTCTTAAAAAATTAAATAAAAATTTTTATTGATTCTTTGCATGTTTACCTACATCTTTATTTAATCATGTTGAGATTTTTGAATATTAATGTCTTATTAAAACGAAATGTTTAAATCGTCATACAATTTTAATAATGTCACTATTGATCTGTGAGAATCTGGATGATAGAGAATAATTCAACTTAGTGGGGAGATGGACTACCTCGTGCCTGATTCCAAAAAAATAATGGTTCTCACTCCGGCTTTTTGCTACCTCGGCTCCTCCTTCAGCTATCTCAATGATTTTCGCTCAGAGGAAGACATGGAAAAGTTACTGCCGTCCTTTTTTAACTTACAAGTAAATATTCGATCAGAAAATCATCTAGCATGGAGCAGGAGAAGTCAGTCGTCTGTTGGAATTCAATCTACATCTAAAAAATAATGTTCTTCTTATGTGTAAAAACAGTTTCTTTTTTCTCCACGCATTAGAAGATTTTGCTCTTGCATCCGGTTGGATCTCGACCTGTAACTAAAAAAATATTTTTCTCATATTTAAAAAGTTCTGTTTGTCTAAGTATTTTTAATTTTTTTAAATTTTCTGTTTTCATTCCGCTTAAAAAATAACAAAATATTCCATTATTCGTATTTTATGATTTAGCTGCTTTCATTTTCGAATTTCACCCTCAACATATCAAAAATGAAAAAATGGGAGACCAAAAGTATCAAATTGGTGTTAGATTTACAATTTTAAATCTAATAAAATAAACAAACAAAAACAGAATGAAATAAAGCCTGAATTCTAGCGATGAAATCAAAAAAGGGTCCTACGCACCTATCGAATGTTATGCACCAGTACCGTGATATATTTCGAATATTTGTTCCGTGTTATTCATTTTCCAATCGTTAATTTTAAATTATGACTCCGAAAACAGTTTTTAAATATTTCCGAAATTCCTTATCAACTTGCTGTGTACATCGTGATAAAAGAAAATTAATACTTTTATACATCACTAGGGAGGAGAGGGCAAAAATGACGGAAAACGTATCATTGTTTCGGCTAACGTCCACCAGGATAGAGAAAAGGATTGTGAGTAGCCGTTTCATTAGCCCTAAGATCCTACCTAAAATTATTCATTTCCCAATAATTGTTGTTTTAAATATGTGGAAGTTCTATTCTGTGTTTGAAATTGCTGCAGCAGTAAACTTATTGTTTAATGTAAAGTAGTAATGCGAAATACCGATTTTTTTTCTGGTATCGATCACACATGGGTATTTTAGAGAAAATATCGATACGCATCGTACCATCACACTCCTACAAACACTGGACTCTAATCATACAAACACTTTTATACAGTTATACTCGCAGCTACACTGATACTCCTTCTGCCGCTCATTCGTTTACGTTCGTGCATCTCTGTCATATACCTACTTACATTTCATACTCTGTACTTTACATATTTTCTTTGCTGCAATTACACACTTCTGAGACATAACTTCGTGAACATTTTTAATTTTTCTTTAATTACATCGAAACTACCTTCCGCAACCTCTATATGGTAGCATCGCTTGGAACAGATTTTTGTACTCTGAAACAATTAAAACACATTTTTAATCAATTTTGTGATTTAAAAATACTTTTGTTAGGCACAATAAAGTACTTTGAATTGTAATTTTTTGGAAAAATTTTCAAAAGTTGGGTTACAGTTCAAACTTGTTTCATCATTGTTCTTTCGAGCCATACCCTTTTGGCCAAAAAAGTTTGTTATTGCTTAAATTGTAGTAATTTGGTCTTTTGCTAAATGGACTTTTGTCCTGCTTGGGTATAAAGGCTGTTGTTGATTGCTAAACTTGTTAGGAGTTCGCTTGTGTTGCCTGAAAGTCTGTAAAATCATTAGTTACTTCTCTATTTACTCTAGAGTTTGAAACTTACATCGTCAAATTGGCTCTATATTGTTAAAATCATCCTTAATAGTCATTTTGGTATTAATTGTTAGCTCAAAATTGTTAAAAATCATTCAAATCGCATTGAAGTTTGTTCTAAATTAATTGAAGTGCTGTAATCTACATCGTTATAATTTGTCAAAGTTGTAGTTAAATTCATCATAAGTTGCTTCATCACATCGAGAATTGTCATAATTCAATACCAATTGGTCATCAAAGTCATAAAATTGGTCATCTTACTCAAAAAATTGTACTAGGCTGTAAAATTTAGTTTGTCTAACTTAATTTATTTATCATTTATTCGTAATCTTTTCATATTTTCGTGAATTTTATTATTTACCATGTTAAAATTTTATGTATGTATTGTGACATCTGATTACCTACAGCCTTCCTTTCACGGCACTACCAAATTACGATTGTTACTATACTTTACAATAGGAAATGGCTCACAAACTTTAAGATTATATTATTGGTAAGTCACAGTGGAAATATATCGATTCTACCTGAAAATAAATTTCCGTTCTACAAGATAATGAAAGCCACATCAATCAATTACTATTATACAATGTGGTGACATGTATATTCTTGAACTTCGGTCATCGGTGAACCAACACTTTTATCTCTCGACTGTTCACAAATTTGGTTGAACTGTGAACAGTTAGTCTCATTTTGTACGTGATGAAATCCATTCGTCGTGATTATAAAATATTATTCACGACATACTACAGCTTTTGTTTCGACCTCAAGTCACCCTTTTTTTCAAGTTGTTTTTACCAAAACTATACAAATGTGAATGCCGTTAGCAGAAACTGTACAGTCAGTTACACCGTTTTCAATTCCAACAACAAATATACTTGGTTGGAATCTGTTGGTTCACTGGACATTGATGACCACCAGGCAATACAACTCTGTGATACCTGCACAACCAGATACTCTTTTACCATATTGTAAGTAACCTTTTTAACTGTAATAAAAACTGTGAACTGTGATAATGGGTCGGCCAACTTATTTATTCCTTTTACTCAAAATTGCCCGATATACTTCGTAAGCTTTGGGAGCTTTCGCTGGTAGGCTGGTGGCCTAACTGTTTGAGCTGACTTGTTGTCTCGACTCTACGATTAATCGAGACTCATTGATATACTTCGAATTGTGCTATCAAACCCCTATACTTGGGATGTACGTTTGTTTTTGGACGTCACAATATATCCAAAATTTTAGTAATTTTTGGATAATTTTAATTGAAAAAATAATTGCATTTGGATAATTTTCAGCTAGTTACTTATACCTTTTTGCAAACCTTGTGTAAGAATATACTTTTTGTGATGTAAGCACAGCTCTTTTAATTTTTTTGTTTAAACTCGTATACCTACTTGTACCATTGTTCAGTGCAACAAACCCTAATTTTCCATTGATAAATATATGTCATATTCATTGGTGAGGTTTTCATGTTCGAACTACCATTTTGCCTGATCTTATAATATTTTGATTTTTGCACAGCTTTACCATTATACATAGTTAAATTTATTTTGTGCAATTTGTCTTGAACTAACAAAGACTTAAACAAATTTTTTATTATTTTATATTATCTAAAATTATTTTCAGACAAAATATTTTGAATTTTATTTTATTTTATTTATTAATCAAGATTTTATTTTCTTGAATTAATTAAATTTCTATTGGATTTTATATTTTTTATTTTGAAAATGAAATATTTTATCCTCTCAAAAAATTTTATTTGAATTATTTATTTTTGAATTTGGGATTTTCGGATGCTGTGATCAAGAATTAAATTCATTTTCTTCCAGTTTTCCCTAATTATTTATTTTTCCTTTTTGGTATTTATTACGATCCGAATTTATTTGTTTTATTAATTAATTTTATTAAATTTATATGAGTTATTTAGTTCTATTTAATTTTGGGAAGCATCCAATCTGATCCTTAACATATAATTTCTATTGCCTTTTGTGGACCTTTATTTTCCTTTTTGTATTATTCTTACTTGGGAATTACACTGGGGAAATTTAAATGCTTTTGTTTCTAATTCAGTTTGGTTAGCATAGGTATGGCAATCCGTGTCTTGTTGAATATGCTAGGGATTATATTAATTGAGTAATTTTTTTAAATTTTTGTTCTGTCATTCCATTAATTATGGCTATTGAATCAAATGATTTCGAATGATTGTGTTTCAAACATTTTTCTAGGATCTGGTTTTGAAGGATGACATGCAACCATCATTAGCACATTAATAGGCTATGGATGTCAAGTTACTGTATTTCCAGGACCTTGAAGGCAGAATTATCTTCTCACTTCCAATGAGGAAAGATTAACCTCTCATTGGATAAAATACTTCTAAACTTAGGAATGAGCTAAAGCTCATATTTTTGAAAAATTAGACACATTCTTCATCATGTTAAGAATAGCACAGTAGTTCCTGTGATTTTCAAAATACTGGATGCCCAATATAAAAACGCAACTGCGGCAAATATCATGGTTCTTAAATCAAAATTTCAATCTCTTCACTTTGACTCAAGGAAAGGTAATATTCCCCAATATTTGGAATATTTTTCCAGTTTGGTTGAAAAACTGTGAGATGCAGACCACCCCTGCACAGGAAAAGATGAGATAGACCAAATAATGATGTCTTAAGTGATTCGATTCACGAATAATAAATCCTTTTTAGCCCCTTAAAAGAATTTGAATCCCGTTTTTTTCACTAATCCTGCTCACTCTTACTGGTGGTGGGGGTGGGTAAGTTTTTTGTTACAAAACTCAAGCAAAATTTTGGCACTAATAACTCAAATTCATATTTATATATGCCAATTTCTTGTTACCCCAGTACAGTTCATAAGAAAGTCACAAAATTTGAAACAAGCATTGGTACTAAACCAAGAACCTGACCTATTGATTTTACTGAGTGACTTGGCTATATTTTACTTCTGGTATAGCTATTTTTGTTTTTATTTTGGCTATAAAATTTTCAATTTTTGACCAATAGCTTCAAAATTTGAAACATATTCACTATGATTTATTATAATCTGCTATAAATTTTGGTGTGGATCAGCCGCACGGAACTTACAGTATGGCTATTTTTGTTTTTCTTTTACTTAAAAAATTTTCAATTTCCAACCAATAGCTACAAAATTTGGTTTAAATGTTTACTACAATTTATTAGAACTTGCAATGAATTTTGATGTAGATCGAGCTTAAAGTGCTTCCAGTATGGCTATAAAATTTTCAATTTTTGTCCAATAGCTACAAAATTTGAAACAAATATTAATTATGATCTATTATAACTAGCTTTAAGTTTTGGTGCTGATTGGTTGTACGGTACATCCGGTAACAAAATTTTTGTTTTTATTTTGACTATAAAATGCCTAATTTTGGACCAATAAGAACATAATTTGAAATAAATATGCATGATTTATTAATAAATTTTTATTGACTACCTAATTTTATAATTTTTCAAAACCTACTTCTTCTAATGAATTTGCTGCTGTATTAGTTTTTTGTGTTTAATTTTCATTTTGTTAAATAAACATACACATTTCATTTTTCAAACTTAAGTAACCCTGCTAAATTCATCATTTTTCATGCTACTAGAGGCACACAGACATTGCATTTTTGGTGAATTACCTTTCTCATTTCCAGAACTACTCTGACTCTGTTTAGAAAAATCATGTGCACTGAATCATCTGATATTTGAAGTCAATTATTGACATTTCTCTTGTGTATTATTCAAATTCTGATTGTATTTCCACCTACTTTGACACCTCCCATGCACTTGATATCGACAATGAACCTGTAAACATTAAGGAATTAGAAAAAAGCAAG
The DNA here is from genome assembly GCA_011428145.1 of Ericerus pela. Classification (NCBI taxonomy): domain Eukaryota; kingdom Metazoa; phylum Arthropoda; class Insecta; order Hemiptera; family Coccidae; genus Ericerus; species Ericerus pela. The sequence continues at coordinate 899,791 of WOFM01000149.1, read as the reverse complement.
TCGATGACCAAATATCTAATTAAGATGTACTGTAATTTAGATAACTGGAGCATTCATTGCCTAAATGTACATATATCATCTTCTAGTGCTACGAAATTAATAGCACTACACAATGCCTCTGAAGAGATTATAGTTGCATAGCTTCCTTATCATAAATTCTCCCAGACTGATATTCTAGTCAAATTCTTTAAAGATAACATTTCCAATATCCATGTAATCTCTGGAGGTGGCCAGAAATTACTGAAAGCTTTCATGATAAATTGCTACAGATTAGCCTATGCCCATAATGATAAGGTTTTCAAATTTGAACAAATAGGAACAGAGGATAAATTATCTGATCTATTTACCAAAGCTTTATCCAGTAGACAGCACATTCACCTAACAAACAAACTCCTCAAATCTCCATATGTCAACCCATAATCATTTCAATCAAATCCCAAACTCGATCCTTCATCTGAAACACATAAATTCACTGATTAATATTTTGATAATTCATCACAGATCGATGCATAATTTTATTTACTTGAATGTAACTAATTCTTCACATTCATTGATCTCATTTCTACATATTTTTCACCAATCTGGAACATATAAATATACATCTATTTGTAATTGATCATTTTATATAATTTTAATGTGAATAATTTACTACTTATCATCCTTTGCATTGCCTTATTCATTCCAGTTACCATTTTATGTCAATTTTAGATATTTCATTTTCATCAATCTCATATTTATTTTCAAATGTTTATTTGTTTTTTGAATGATTATTTATATCATCGCAATTTTACCACTCCATTCAACACCAATATGTAGTGTTATAATGATATTTTTATATTATTTACTTAAAAATAATACATCTACTCCAAATTTGTAATTTTGTATATCATTCACCATATTTTTGTACATTTATTCTTCCTTTTATTTACGTTATTTCAGTCCAGCTCAAACTTGTCTGTCAAGTCTTGACTTGTCTAATGACATCATTATTTCCTTTTGATAAATTGTTCTCATCCATATTCATGATGTCACCTTTTCTTTGAATATATTCCAATACTTTGCACTTATTCTAATTTCTACTAATTTCTTGAACACTCCCACTTTATGTTACATCTGTTACATTTCATTGGTTTTATCCGAATTATGTTTTCTCTTAACATCAAATCAAACTCGTATCTCCCACAACACCTAATCCAAATCACTCGAACTATCACCCTGAGTTATTAGTCTAATGTTTGGTACAATTTATTCTTAATTCTTCTCTTGTTGAATACAATACACACTTATATTTTCATACAAACTATAAAACATTTTTTAATTATTTCTATATTTACTAAAATATAATATTGTTGTGTTTCATTTTGTAATGATTATACTGTTACAAATGTACATGTCATTAACCTTTGTTTTAATCTCTCGCAGTTTGGCCAGTTCAAAGGATTGTAGGGGGTGTTAGGACTACCAATTTTTTTCCACTCACACTTCTGCAAACACTCGACTTTAATCATTCAAACACTTTTATACAGTTATACTCGTGGCTACACCAATACTCCTTCTGGCGCTCATTCATTTACCTTCGTGCATCTGTCATGTATATACATTTCATACTCTATACTTTACATATTTTCTTTGCTAGATTACACATTTCTGAGATGTAACTTTGTGAACATCTGTTTTTTTTTTTACTTGTATTTTCAATCTGTTCTTCAACTAATGTAAGTTGAACCTAACTATCCAGTATCTAGTATTTTATTAGTGTGGTGTATTTTCCACAACTATTGCATTCAGTGCAATAGCGTGACCTATGGAAAAGCGCAGATCCCGAATCGTAGATCACAAATATATAGGTCACTCAAATTCTGTGCATAATATTGTGACCCGAAAAAATCACAAAAACCAAACAAACGACAAACAAAAAAAGAGCCAACAGAAAAGCAGGTAGAGTATAGGAACTCCTGCATGGCCAAGTGTAGGAATAGACAAAAAGGAAGAAAAAGGAGAATTCACCATTTCAGAACTGACATCCCAAAGACCAGAATAACCAACCACCCCCCTCCCACCACATGCCTGATTATTAGGCTATCATTTTAATTTTGATTCCCAAGAAAAGAGTGACTGAAACAGAGTAATAGAAAAAACCATATTTTTACTGATCCTCCGTGACAGCTCCGCAGCGGCCTTGAGACGATGCAAATTCAGGTGGTGTAGTTCTGGAATGCCTCTCGTCGCCCTGGCTGTTGTAGCCCCACTGACAAACACTGGTACAGGCGAAAACAGCAAAAAGTTGAAATAAATTGCAACTAACTGGATCCTCTGCTCTGCTTCCGCTGCTCTATCTGGTTGAAGGCAGGTCCACTGTGGAGGTGCGGTTTCTGCACCCCTCTGTGGCCTTTTTCAAATTTTGATTTGAGCAGAATTCGAATTTGACCTTGAAGGTCAAGTATTTTTAATTTCGATTGACACAAAAAGACATACGAATTGGCCACCCTAATGGACAAAATTACAAGAAAAGTGTCAAATTTCAAATGTTTCGTGACCTCCAAAAATAGGCATGAAACCTTGGAATCAAGGAAAATTTTAAGCACACAATTCGCGATTTATTATGGTAACATTAAACGGTGAGGGCAGGCCCCTCCGAGTAAGTTTTCTGATTTTGAATTGAAAATTTAGTGGCCGAAAAAAAACACTTTCGAGGCGAAAACCTCTACACGGAGCGATCCGACTGCTAAAATTCAACTAACTCTAGGCTAAAACTACAAGGACCGCGCCAGGCATCGAGAGAAATTCCCCCCAGAACTCACCACCAATTGCATCGTCTCGTACATTCTCATACTATAAAAATACAGCCAATCCTGAAAGAAAAGATAAATTATTTCGGCCGCTGCATTTGAATTTAAACTTTAACGTCTTTTTTGGTCCGTTAGGCGAGCAACCGAACGGACCGCCAAATGTTAGGCAAGCACTTACAGGTACATGGTATAGGCTATTGTATAAGTTGCATATAATTTTCGGCTAGGCTAAATGGCGAATAATAAGAAGACAGACAGGCTAAACAAGTCGAAACTGTGTAGCCTAGCCGCTTACAAGAGAAAATATGTAGCGAAATATAACATTGTTTTGAAGAAATACCTATACAATAATTTGAGAATAATTCGGCAGATTCGTAAGCTGTACGTGAAGAAAAAAAAAATCTCGAAGAATAAAAGAAAGAAAAATGGTTGTGATTGTACTTATTTGACTGTAAAGGAAAGAACATTTCACAAGGAAAAAAAAACATAGCGGGAATTCGACAGGAGGTGACGACTGTTAATTGGGAGAAAAATCACGGGTCGGGCATCTCAATATATAAATATATATATATATCTACTTTTTGTTCATTTTGGCACTTTTTGGGAGTTTGTGGAACCTCAGCTGTTTGACCTATAGCAATGACACTTGGGGTGGTGTTAAAAGCTTTATAAACTTTTATGGGCTACATATTCTTATTAAAATTTTTAATGTGGAGGAAGGGATTCTCAAAGTTTTGCAAACCCACCATGTTGTTATCACAATAACTCCCGTAAATTGAAAGAATTTGGCTTGAAATTTTCATGGTAGTTGAAGACTGTTAGGAACTAATTTGGTATTGAATTTGAGCGAAATTGGTCAATTGGTTTTCAAATGGCAGCCATTATAGAATTTGACACTTTTGGAAAATATATTTACCGCTGTTGATGCATGGCAGATATTTCTTACATGGACGAGATCTCCTTTCTCCGTTGATAATGTTGAGCTTACATATTTCAAATACCTCTTGTTTCTATGTGTATCTTTTCCAATTAAGTCGAGCAAATTGTAGGTTAATAAATAATTATGTTCTTCCACTTTCAAATATTTTATTGGTGGAAAACTCCGCAAGAATCGATGAGAACGCCACGTCTACCTCAGAGCACCCAAATTAAAATTTAAAAATTTTATGAATAAAACTTTTAAGCCAACGAAATGATTGTAACTGGGATAATACCACTAAGACACCTATATAAAACCAACAACGTGGTATTTGTTTATGCTCTTCAGCTTGTAGTCTACTCAATTCAGCCATTACTTTTGGTCTGCTTGCCTTGTATGGACAATTATTTACTTTTTTACGATTGCTGAATTTACGATGACGTGTTTTGGTTGCCTTCGCCAAAGAGATATTCTGCATGTCTGCTAACCCATTTGATTCGCCAAAGTTTACCTTATACTTCACTAACTTACTACTGGTTGGTTGTTGTCTGTCGTAATCATCGTCGTTATTGTGTTGCTTCACAAATTCGTGGCTCATGTCGTTGTAGATGATTGACTTGGAAACATTGTTGATGATTTGGTAGATATTATTTTTCGGTTTCTTGTCATTTGGCATAGCCTCTATTTCGGCAGTTTCCTCAGACAGTTCTGCAGCTGCTGCGGTGCTTTCAACCTCTATTTTGGCAGGTGTGTTCATACGTCCTGCAGAATTAAGAGAAAAATTCTGTTCGCTGTCAGACGTGTCTGGATCGTGGTGAGCTCTTGACAGATGACAGAATTGCCGAGCTAACAATTTTCGCAACGCTTTTATGATTAACGTTTGTGTGAGTGCCTGGTTTGTTCGACGTATATTCATGATCTCCAGACTGGCTAGACATTTCTGCACTGTTTTCAGATCACCTTCGTTCTCCACCTGATCAAGATCTGTCAATGACATGCTACTGGATGTGCTAATGGCTCGATCCAGCTTTCGCAGGTCGACATGCGGGTGTCGTTTACGGTTGTGATCCTGTTTTTGCAAGCGGCGCTGTCTTGTTATTAAAGTTGTCTCCATCTCGGGTGAAGAGTGTTTTTTAACATCATCTAGCATGAATTCCTTTATTTGTGCCGTGTTTGATGATCTCGAAATCATTGAATCCATTCGTTGAATCATCGTGTTGCACAGGCTAATGAATTCTTCGTGCTCATCTTGATTGGTCTGTGAGTCGTTAGTTGCATTTGATTTCAGTTCGTCCATTGAACTTGGCTTACGAGTTGTTCGAATGGTAGCGACAGTGTCAGTCATAGCAGCAGCGGTAGCAACAGCAGCAGTTACATTCTTGACTGGTTCACTTTCCACATTATTATCAACATTTGCTTCTTTACCATTGAGTAGTGGTGATGTATTTTCGGGATTGATGCCTAACCATAACATTGATTCTTCGGGCATATTTTCGATGACCTCATCAGCTGTACCACTACCTTTATCATCATCTACTTCGACTGCCACATTTACCCGTTTGTCACTTCCTGAATTTACCATCTCCTCTCTTTGAGAATTCTCATTATGATCATCCCCACCTCGATAATTTTCATTACGATCATCACCATTTGTGGAGATGGTTTTGTCACATGACTCAGGTACCTCCGTCATCGGTTCGTTCACCTCCTGCGCCTGTGTTGTTTCGTTTTGGTCTTTGGATATTAATGTGAAGCACTTTTCATTACTGATCGTTGCACTTTCCAGCAATTTGTCAAGTTCCTCTTGGCATACGGTGGAGGAGGATGAAGACGACGACGAGGTTGTAGTTGTGGTAGTTGTCTGAGATACATCACGATTGGTCGAACTGCTACGCTGAGGTGTTTCATTGTTCAACCATTTAACGATGATATCATATTGTGACAGACTTTTTGATTTGCTAGAGCCATAGCCTAAATCAAACGTGCCTCGTGACTCGATCCTTTCGCGTCCACTACTTTGTAATGCAGTTAGCAGGTTATCAAACTCCTTAATTGTGCACTTAGTGGATCGTTCCAAGAAATCAGAGCCAGTTGACTGCGGACTTTTCGCTTTCTTTGGTATATCTTCCAGTTGGAAACGTGACTCGCGACCTAATGAAGTTACTGTTGATTGTAGAATGGCGGCAGTATTATGGATGGTGGTCAGTAACCGTTCACGTTCCAACGAGAGTGTGCGATTTCGTTCGGATATTCGATTAACTCGATGGTTCAGCTGCTCGTTGTCATTCAGTAAACGACTGACTTGTGGTTTTAATACGATGTTTGCCAGATGCATGTTGTTGGCTGATTGGTGAAAAGCGAAGGTGGTTGCATTGTCGGCGATGTAGTTGACTCGTTCAAATGGATGGAAGTGGTCGCGAATACGACGGCTGCGATGTTGGCGTTTACGCGACACTTTTTTCAGTTTTAAGCCGCCTCTGTCAGAGCTCTCGTTCACAATGGGTATGGGACTAATGGTGTCAAATGCAGAATTGTCAACCTGTGCAGATTTTGCTCTAATATTTTGCAAAACAGGATTGTTTTCGTTTGCACCCTCGTCGATTAGTAATTCTGGCATTGAAATACGCAGGGAATGCGAATAGCGTTCCGCCATTTTATTGTCGAAATTCGCTTAAAACTGATTCATGCTTGCCGACAATTTGGGTTGATGCTTTTAGCCGATTCCATAGATATTATATTTCATGCTGCTACTTCTGGTAGTCGATGCATTATTTTACAGTCTACCATGGATGTGGAAAAACAGCTTTACTTTTGGCATTGGAACATTTTTTTTTGGTGGTAGATTTTTTCATAAGGTAGAAAAGAAGAAGATCCCTTTTAGAGTTGCCCTCTGTTTGGCAATTTACAGAAAAAGAAGTTGTAAATAGTGTTATTTTTTACGAATCTAGATAATTTGATATAGTTCATTCAGATCAAACTGAGGATTATTTCCTCTTCACCTATCTCTAGAGAAGCTATTGCTAGATTTTCGAACAATTTTTTTGAATTTTGGGGTGGTAGGTATAATTTCTCCAATAAAAAGAGAAGTGGTACTAAACATTTTACAGTTATAACATTTCAGTACAAATCGAAAACAATTATTCATTGGGCCAGTTACTTTTTAAATTTGAAACATTTAGTGTGGGATTACATTTCTCCTCCTGAAAGAGTCGTGCTACGAAATGTTTATTTGCCAGAATTTTTTGGTACAAATTGATAAAATTTAATTTTTTTGGAATTTTACACAACTGAGGTGGATATCATTTCCCCAACAAGAAGGGACGTGGTAAAAAACGTTTTATTATCAGAACATTTCCATACAAATCAAGAACAATCAATTAGGTTCATTTTTTCGAAAAATTGGAGCAATTGGGGACTGGGGAAATGTTTCTGTTGCAGGTCTACCTCAGTATCTCAAGAGGGAAGGTTGTAAAAAATTTTTTATTAGAGCAACATTTCGGTACAAATCAAGAACAAATTTATGGAGCCTAATTTTCTTAAAATTGGAACAATTTGGGAGCTATCATTGCCTCAGACGCGGAACAAATTTTTTCAAATATCTCGGAAAGGGAAGAGATACAAAATATTTTATTAGTGGAACATTTCGTTAGAATTGAATAAAAATTTAATGAGCCTAATTTTTTTTAAATTGAAGCATTGGGGGCCAGTGAAATGAACCTCTTAATATATTTCAACATATTATTATGTGATAAATCATAGGACACGTTTTTTGAGGCAGTGAGTTCAAATTTGCGATCTATTTTTGGATTGAACTATTCCTTGACCAAAACGGGGTTAGGTTAATATTTTTGATGAAGAAAATTTAAATTTCATTTCTACTCTTTTTACTGTACCACATTGTTTTTTGGTAAATAAAAATATGAATTTTATAGCCCTTTTTTTTCTCATGCAACCATTATGCCCTCTCATCAGAAATTTTTTTTTATTGTTGGGTTGGGATATTGAACAAAAAATTCAAAATTTATACGTTGTGGTATGCGACCCTGGGTGGATTATCCCAGCCCAATACATAAACCAGCATAATTTCCCATTATAAAAAACCACTCCATTGAGTGTTCCACGAGCATCTCCACCAACAGAATTCGGTGAAGATGCGAGTTAAGGGCCCCAAGACCTGCTCAGCTAGCCAGGTGATCGATTGAACCGCTTTATACCATGCAACAGGAAAGATGAAAAAGGGTGAATAAAAGAAATTTACCTCATAGCTGAGTGTCCGAGAAGGCGTCTTTTTCGAGAAGAGCAGCCTGAGTTTGCCTCAATTAATTGCCTCGAGCGGGCCCGATGACCGCGAATATAAAATTAAACCATTATAAAAAAATAAAAATGTATTAAAAATTTAGAGTCTTTACAAAATTACAGACGAAAAAATATTTCGACCTCAATGGTCGACGACAAAACGAAGGATGAAAACTGGTAGAATTCATAATAAAATATTAAAGTACAGAAAAAAGTATAATATTGAACAAAATGGCAGGGGATTTTCCGACAACCGAGGTTGTATGAAGTCATTGCCACCACTTAAAAATAAAGATGGTGGTAATGAAAAGATCGAAAGTGTGAGAGAGGGAAAAAACGTTAGGCTACGTAGCTAGGCTAAGAGTTTAGCCTAGCCGAAGATGCTCACGGCGTTCAGCGTGTAGATTTAAATTTTAATTTTTATTTTAATTATTATTATTGGGGAAAAAATATACGAAAACTATTGAATTTTGGGTTTAGGGGATGGCCGCATTCCACAACGTTTGAAGGGAATGCTGTTTCATCAATGCTTCTGAAGCATGTTTTTTCATAAGAAGGGGAAGGAGGGAAATACAAAAATTTTAAGGGTGGTACATTTGAGTGCAAACTTGAAGGAAAACGTCTAACTGAACAGAGTTTAATTTTGAATTGTTGGTAGGCCAGTGAAATGATACCCTTATTTATTGAGAATTGTTTGGCAGGAATTAAAGAGGTCTAAACGGTTTTAATAGTGGTACAACTAAGTGCAAACCAATAATTACTATCGGTATAACTAAAAAATATTCAAAAAGTTTAAGTAGGTAGGGTACTATTTTTCCAGTCCCTACAGTCATTTATATGATAATAATGATACATTCAGGTGCAAATGAAGTACAAACGTTTCAATCCAAAAAATTCAAAATTCGTACGTTTGAAGAGCCTCCAAAGTATATTTTTTCATAGGAAGGTGAAGGAGGGAGGCACAATAAATTTTAAGGGTAGTACATTTGGGTACGAACCAGGAGGATTACACTGAGATAAAAAAAATTGAATTTTCAACTGTTCGGGCCATAAAATGGTACCCCTTATTCGAGAGGCATTTTTGGCAGGAAATGGAGGGGTGCAGAAGATTTTAATGGTGATATAGTTAAGTACAAAGCAAATATTATCTATTAAGCTCAACAAATATCCAGTAAGTTCAATTGGATAAATTACTATTTGTAAAGAATATAGACGAACATTTTCTAAATGTCCGCCTATATTTTTACACAAGTGAAATAATTCGTTTTATTTTCTAACTCTCCACACTTCTATGACTCTTCTTCTTCTTGATATAAATCTAACAGGAAATGGTATCGTCAGAACTCGATGGAAAATTGTCTTCCATATGAAAAACAATTGTAGTTGACCTCAGTTAATGTCACACACGTGTACCTTAATTGAAATATCTGCCTAATACAAGAAAAACGTCAATTCTCCTTCTTTTTGGTAACAACCAATCATAATGAATTAATCCCACTATTTCTTACCATTTCTTCTTTTTACTATGTAAAAACTAAATTATAAAAACTCTTACTCTGAAGAACAAAATGTTCAATTCATTTATTTTTGTCCAATTCAATAATTTCTGATGTTCAATTCAACTATTCTCTAAGTTCAGTTCAAATTTAATTATTTCATGTGTTGTAAATGAAAAATATTATATTTTTATGAAAAGTATTCTGTTGAAATTTAATTGAAGTCTAATTCATACAAACAAAGTTAAGGTCCACCATAGTGTGTGGATACCTAGGAAATTCTATTTTAATTATAAAGTTTGTTTTTATTGATCATAAGTATTTATTTGTGGTTTTCCATAAATAAATACTTGGTAAAAGTGTTAACGTCAAAAATAGGAAACAATTACCAAACCTATACCTATTTTCTGGCGTTACACTATTTTCTCAATCCCCCTGTCATATATGACTATGGGTGGGGGTTAAAACAATTTTATTGGTGGTAAATTTGAGTACAAATGGAGTACACATATTTCGGTCCAAAAAATGTAAAATTTATTAGTTTGAAGGAATTGCTATTTCATCAGTGTCCCCAAATTCTTTTTTTTTTTCATGAGAATTAATTTTACATTTTTCATTTTTTTTTCATGCAACCTTTATACACTAAGATATATCATAAAAAATTTTGTGTTACTCTTGGGATATTCAAAAAATATTCAAAATTTGTATGTTTGAAGGAAGTGAAGTTTCATCAGTGCCCCAAAACATGTTTTTTCATATAAAGGGTAGGGGAGAATTAAAAAAAGATTAAAGTGTGGTAGATTTGGGTACAAACTTAATGGAAAACATCTAGTTAAACAAAGGTGTATTTAGAACTTTGAGTGAGTCAGTGAAGTGATACCTGTAATGCCAAGAAAGAGATATGTTTTGGTAGTTGTTTTCTCTTTTTGATGTTGACACTTTTACGAAGTATTTATTTGTGGAAAACTACAAACAAATACTTACAAACAATAAATATAAACATTATAATTGAAATAGAATTCCTAGGTATCCACACTCTTATGGTGGACCTTAACTTTGCGTGTATTTATGAGACTTTAATTAAAATTCAACGAGATACTTTTCATAAATATAATATTTTCATTTACATACAAACAGTAATTAGTATTGGTTATTAGGACTTGAGAAAATAATAAGAAGTGAACATTGTGTTCTTCTTAGCAATAGTTTTTATATTATGATTTTTACACAGTATAGAAAAAAAATGGTAAGTAATAGTGGGATTAGTTCACTATGATTGGTTATAACCTGAGGGAAGGAGAATTGATGTTTTTCCTGCATTAGGCAGATATTTCTAAGAAGTTACACTTGTGTGAATTAATGAAGTCAAATACAATTGTCTTTCATTTAGAAGACTTATTTTCATGGAATTCTAAAGGGGCAATTTACTGTTAATTTTATTTCAAGAAGAAGAAGAAGAGTTAAAAGTGAGTGATAAATTGTATTATTAAAGAAATTATTACGACTGTGTAAAATATAGTCGCACATTTAAAAAATGTTTGTCTACATTACTATACCCTTATTTGGGGGGAATTTTTGGTGGAAAATAGATAGGTAAAAATAATTTTAATGGTGAAGTACAAAACAAATACTGTCTATTTAGCTCAAAACATAACCAGAAAGTTCATTCGGGTAAGCGCTGCTATTTTTCCAGTTTCCCCAGTCAGATATGACTACGGATAAGAATTCAATTTACTGGTGATGTATTCGGATACAAATGAAGTACAAATATTTCAGTCCAAAAAATTCAAAATTAGTGTGTTTGAAGAGACAGCTGTTTCATCAGTACTCCTATTACATTTTTTATTAAGAAGGGCAAGGGAGGTGGTACAAAAATTTTTAATTGTGGTACATTTGAGTACAAACCAAGAGGACCACATTCAGTTAAAGAAATTTTAATTTTGATCTATTGTGGGCGTCAGTGCAATGGTACCCCTTATATGTGGGGAATTTTTTGGTGGGAAATAGAGGGGAACAAAAGATTTTAAAGATGGTACAATTAAATAAAAAACACAAGTTATATAGATTTAGCTGAAAAAATGCTCAAAAAGTTCAATTGGGGCTATCATTTCTTTAGCCCCCCCAGTCACATATGACAATGCGTTTGAGTACAAACAATTTTATTGGTGGTACACTCGGGTACAAATGGAAAGCTTTCAGTTCAAAAAATTCAAAATCTAATTTTAAAGGGATTGCTGTTTCATCAGTGTTTCCAAATTATGTTTTTTCATAGGAATGGGAAAGGGGGAGACATAAGAAATTTTAAGGGTGATACATTTGGGTACAAACCAAAAGAATCACGTTGATAAGAGAAAATTTTAATTTTGATTTATTGGGGGGCCAGTGAAATGATACCCCTTATTTAAGGGGAATAACTTTGGGAAATGGAGGAGTACAAATTATTTTAATTTTGATACATGTAAGTACAAAACAAATACTACAGATTTAGCTGAAAAAATGTTCAAAATGTTCAGTTGGGGGCTACCATTTCTCCAGCCCTCTAGTCATATATGACAATCGGTGGGGATACAAACAATTTTATTGCTGCTACATTTGAGTAAAAATAGAGTACAAACCTTTCAGGGAAAAAAATTTGAAATTCACTCATTTGAGAGGTTACCATTTCTACAGCCCTCCAGAGAATTTTCTCTATTAGTGAGAGATGAGGGGAGGTACAAATAATTTAAGAAGCCGTACAATTGAGTAAAAATGAGTTTACATTAAAAACGAGTTTTTGAATGATAAGCTTTTATTTATTTATTTTTTTTTTGGCTTTAGCTTCATGCGAAATAAATATTATTTCGTTGCGGAAGGTTGGCTGCAGAATTGTTATATTTTAAAATCGCAGTAGTGAATAGAATAAAAGTTTATAAAAAGGGTACAATCCTTTCATGTAAAAATTTTTCATTTTGTGGTCCCTAGTTTTTAATTCCTTTTTCTGATCCGTGTTTTTACGATTTTTCTTGATTCGACCAGACAATAAGTGAACTAAATAGCAATGCCTAAATTACGAATTGGTGTAGAAATTACGTGTTTGAAGGAAAAAAAAAAGACCCGTTTTAAAAAGTCTGTAAGCTCTGCCATAATATAAGTAGCGCTTCTTCTTTCTGCTTCCTTCTTCTTTATGAGAAGTTTTACGTTATTTTTGGAAAACTTGGAAATGGCCATTGTTCTTTGTTTCTCGTATCCATAATAAATAGTAAAAAAAAAGAACACTTTTACAAAAATTCCGTTTCGTGAGTGTTATACTCAGTACACATGTTTTCTATACAGGTAGATATTTTGCGTCAAAAATACTTTTGCAAAACTAGTACCTTTTCTCCAAAAAACTAATTAAAAATGAACAATTATTTTTTGGTGGAAGCGCGAAGAAATAGAGATAATTTTGTGTAAACTTATTTTTAGAAATTATATATGTTGCTTTCTGTTGTCACCATCTTAAGTAATAAAAAATAGTTAGAATGAAGTAAAATTATATCAGTGCGAATTTCGTTGTTTATGCAGTTTAATTTAGTTCGTAATATAACATGTATTTAAATAAGCTTTACTTTAGGGTGTTTTATAGTTCTTATTTCATAGTTAAAAGGCGGTGGATGTGTTGTGATAGGTGAAGGATACTCTTCTACTAGTCTCACTTGAATCCATCATTATTCAATCTTCTTAACGTTTTGCTATTATATATCCATAAATATTTTCCTGAAATGAGTAAATATTTTTGATATCCTTATTGATGATGATATATCATACACTTATTCTTGTTTGTAATAATGATGCTCTCTGATTAATACGCTATAATAGTGTAGGCTGGATTTAAAATTCTTGAAAAAAAGTTCTAAAAAATGTCAACTTTTACATTTGTATTTTGTTATAAATCGGCCAATAGCACACCTTAGTATCAGAGTAGAAAAAAAAAAAGGTTTTTTTAAAGCGAAACAAAAACGCACGACTAGTTGAGTAAATTTTTCACCGGATAAATATCTGCTCGACCGTAATGCACTAATGTAGTTGTAGTTTATTCAACTGTTTTTCCCTTTCAGTTTTTTTCCATCTTCTCCTTGCTCCAGAGTATATTCAACTGATTGGCTGGGCGTATGTGTCCGTTGTTATTTATTAATGAAGAAAATGAGAAATTTAAATTAGCCATGAAAATTTTATCTTTTTTTCGTATCTATCTCATTCTTTCTCTGAGAGTAGTCTCGACACCAGCGTACGATAATACTACCAGGCATTTTCATTATTATTTTCTACCTTCTTGCTCTGTCTCTCTTTTCTGCTATATTCCCTTTTTCCTACCCTTGAGCTTTTTAATGCTGCTCGATTTCATGTATGTTTGCTCGCTGTTAATATTCTGCTTCTGGGTACTCTTTTTCACATTTGTTTATTAATGTCAGAGGCATGTTAAATATATATATATATATTTTTTTTTTCAACTCCACGTTAAAATTTTCTATACGAGAAAGTTAGTACACTTAAAAAATAAATTCCCTAAAAAAATAAATCTAGTATATTGAAGATGTGACTTTTTTACGACTGCGTCAGAAAGAAGTATTGTGTTTGACCTGTTTTCTGGCAATCTAATGAAATTTAGTGCCACTCTGCAGTATTCAATATTCATCTTAAAAATACGAATGATGGTTCAAAAAATTGGTATTTTTACGATGAGTAATACTGTCCAAAGAAATCCGAAAAATTCCCCATAGATGACCCAAAAATTAGATTCAAAATTTGGGAACTTTTTTCATCAAAAAAGTAAGATGACCAATCACAAATCATGATTCCAAATAATAGGGAATAAGGCACCCTGATTGGATCACCCAAAAGTGTCTAGGATACGATTTATTATGGTTATATAAATATTTCAGATAACACCATTCTCTCAATATTATATTAGCCTTTCTTAGTTATGCACATCTGAACATTCCACCATCAAAATTTTGAGTTTTGACATTTTACTGTTTGATACATCACCAAGTATGTTTTTTGAGGCGCTGAATCCGAATTTGGTGTTTATTTTTCCATCTGATTCATTTTTCAACTCCCAGTGGACCCCAAAAGGGGATCAATTTTCAGTTTCCACATTTTATTGTGTGATACATCACCAAATATGTTTTTTGGGGTGCTGAGTCCGAATTTTGTGTTCATTTCTTTATTTGACCCATTCTTCATCCACCAATGGCCCCAAAAAAGGGTTAATGTTGAGTTTTAACATTTTAATATGTGATTCATCAACAAATATGTTTCTTGAGGTGCTGAGTCCAAATTTCGTGTTCATTTTTGCATTCAACCCATACTTCAACTGCCAGTGGCTGTGAGTTTCCACATTTTATTGTGTGATATATTATAGCATACATTTTTTAATATGCCTTTTTGTTAAATTATTATTACTATTACTGTTAATATAATCAAATATAGTAGATCTAAGAGTATTTAAAATTGATTTTAAATTTTGAATTTGTTTTGCTTGCATCTGATTGGAATTTTGTTGTTTACCAATGAATAAATTTGAATTGACATAATTGAGAAAAAAACAATAGGCTGAAAATCAAATTCAGTTTTGTCTAAATATTACAATATCAACAATTATCTGTCACTTCTGGAGTAAATTCTTCTTATTGTGAAAAACTACTAGAGACTTTCATTTTGCACTTCATAAAATATTATCTAAATAATTAAATCTTTGAAAAAAATGAAACCGACCATAAGTGGGGACATAAAACATAATAGAAATAAAATATTGATAACAAATTTTCTAGGTTTTATAATAGTAATTTTTTTACAAAGTGGAATTACAACTAACGCAGTCACTGGCAAGAATATCTTTTGATATTAATATGAAAATCAATACTGTTTGGTTCTCACTAATTATTAAGTTGTGCGATAAATTATATTTAAATGAATGTTGATTTCATAAGTACCTATCATTAAGCCTAATATGAAAATAATTGAAATTAAATAGAAAGTGGAGAGTTTTCAACAGCACTTCTAAGAAATTTAAACATTCTTAACAAATAAAACCCCCTGATGTTTTGAATAGATGTAATAATGTTGTGTTTCAAGGTTGTCAAATCCATGTTAAATTTACAAAAAATTGCATCAGGGAAATATTTAATTTGAAGGGATCTACATTAATTCATTCAAAAATCTTGCATTATATATTTATAACATGTGATTTGGAAAGCATTTCTGCCAGCAACTGCGTTAGTTGTAATTCCACTTTTTAAAAAAATTACTATTATGAAACCTGGAAAACTTGTTTAGTTCTATTGTGTTTTATGTCCCTCCATGCAGTCAGCTTCATTTTTTTCAAAAATTTAATTATTTCCCATTGTGACTTTAATCTTAATTTCAGTGTTATAAATTTTTTTAAATTATGTACTGTTAGTATTCGTCCATTTCTATTGGGAAAAGTTCTATGCATAGATCGAATTTTGTTGAAACATTTTCAGACTATTTTTAAGTTGAATTTTAGAAAATGTTTGTTATTTAGTGTAACAAACCTTAGGACTATGTCAATTCTAACATTATTGGGAAAACATGAATCTATCTCCTATATTATTCTATAAGAATATTAGGAGAGATCGTATGGAGGATATAATTTGCCAAATATTTTAGCTTTAAAAACGTATTTATCTGTGAAATTTATGTTTAACGTTTTGGCGCTTAAATCTTTTTCAAACGACTCTATAAAATTATCAAAATTGACTCTAGAGTTGGAGAAGAGTTGTAAGTATAAGAAAGAGATTGCCTTCTAAATATATTTCTCCGATTCATCGTTACTGAATAGTTGGAATGGGTCCAATGTGAAAATTTATCAAAAATTTAAAGTCGATATAGGGACCGTCACACATGTTCTATATATATTCAATTTGTGTAGTCAGTTACTGGCAGTAGCATTCGACGCTTTTAGCTAACCGAACTTGTGGGTAGCCGGTTTGATTCACCAAGCCAGCACACCTACATACTGGTGACCCCGCACATGCACAGATATATACGCATCCTAGTGGTGCGTGGTGGAATCCACCATTCCCTTATTGGAGATGAGTCACCAATAGATGGTACCTTACATGGTGCAATTATACCGTTAGGTAGAGTATTAGATAGTGCATGCCAGTGTAAGAAGCATTGTTGAAGAACCTCTCAACTCGCCATTGCATCTCTAGCCATATGTCAAGATGCCTATCACTCAACTCATCCAGAGTCTCTCTGGGGGTAGTGTGTGGGGACTGCCGCACTTGTCCTATACATATTTCATTCACCTAACAGTCATCAGTGGTGGTGTAGCTACGCGATAGCACTCACAGCTTTTAGCTAGGAAAACTTGTGGGTGTCAGTTTGATTTCCCGATCTGATATACCTATCTGATATACCTATACTCAATGCCCCAAAAGAACATTTCATCAACATATGTATATAATTGAATGTGAGTTAAAACTGAAATGCCCATCTCTTGAACCCGAAAGATTTTGAATAGGTCCTTTCAAAAATATATGAACTCTTCTAACCCTCCCAAATGATACAAGAATTATTAAAATTGGTTCTATCCTTAAACGCGTGACCTAATAAAATAATCAAGGTAAGTAATCCAAAAAATTCCGTCAAAATTTTTGTTTTATCGACAACCATGCGCTAGAAATCTGTTTGTGGACCTATATTTATTCATTGATCCGTTTAAAGGGCAAGAGTCTTAAAATTACTTTGTATAACTGTTGGCTATTATTATACTTATTTTGCAACGAAAAACGAAAAAAAATGACCCCTGTTACATAGCCTGAAGATAACAATAACCATAAAAAAGAAATAAAAAGTAGAACTAGGAACGAAATGGCGCGAATTATATCTTAGTTGATGCTCTGCACGACTTAGAAAACCTTTTTTCGTATTTTGTTGTTTATTTATTGATTACTTTGCTGGTCCTCTCATATCGTTTCTACCATCCAAACACACCTAACATTCGAATAGATGTGTTCAATTCCAGGTATTTTTACTTGTGGAAAAAAGACGCAGAATCTTAATGGGTATAGCGTATAATATTAGTCAAAAGAGGTTTAAGCTTACCTACTTATTTTTGTATTTTTGCAAGAATATGCTTAAACTTTTTAAAATTATGTGGTCTTATTATCTTCTTCAACACATTTTAATATCGAAGTGTTGAAAGATAGACATTTGTGTAAAATATGAGCTCACGGGATTTCGCCGTTATGTTGAGGTAGTTGCATCGTCTTCTATTTGTAGGGTAAAAAACATACAAGAAGAGAACGTTAAAAACTAGATTATTATATATATTAGGCTCTGAATGTGTGTAGATTAAATTTGAGGTTTCACTAGTGGAAAAATTACAATGAAGAAAATCGACAAAGCTTTCAGGAAAATCTTGAAAAAAAAAAAAAATTTATTAATTTTTTTTAAATCAGTAAGATTAAAAATATTTTGTGAAACTTAAAATCTGTCATAAGAGTCATATCGCTACGTATACGCGGGGTATATTTTGCTGGTCCTATTTTTCAAGTTTTCCTTTTTCTGATTATCTATTATATAAAATTCAATCCCACTTTTTATACATATATTTATCCGCGGTTTTTGCAACATTCACATTTTAATTTTGAAAAAAACTGCTCTTCTCTCACTTGAAGATTTCTTAACTACTATTTAAGCTACAAAGCTGAGATTTGTAATATTGAAAAGAGGAGAAAATTTTCTCCTATTCTCTACAAAATTTTATTTTTTTATGGTCATTAGTTTTTCACAAATCGGTCTTAAAAAAAACTGAAAATTAATAAGAAATTTGACGTTTTTTAATTTTTTATTTATTACAAAAACTAGTGATTGCAGAAAACAATTTTCAGTGACGATCCCCTCCCTATTTTTTAACGTCAAATTGATTTCCACTATCACATTTTACCTAAAAAGAATTATTCAAGAGATAACATGAGAGAAAATACAAGAACAAAACTGGGCGTTCTGCGTATTACTATATATAGGTGTATATACATATATGTATATATAGATGGCTATCATTACTGATTCCATCAACATTAGTGCATCCGATTTTGGAAGCACTAATGGTATACCATGTTATTTTCGTGTATTAGGTTCCTTTACAGGAATTTTCGAGTAGAAGTCATAATGATAGCCAAGCATCAAAAAATATACATTTGTAACTGCCACAAATTCTGTGAGAGTGGGCTTCAGTAGAATTGTTGTATATTGGACTTTTGTATATTCATTTCTACATGGCAGACAATACTGCTTCTGTCATCTTTGACAACCTTGCCAGTAATAGTTTCCTTTTTTTTTCTCCTCAGCATCATAAAGACAGCTGGTGAAACATAATTATTATACATTTTTCTTTAGTTTTACAGTGGGTTAGCAATCAATATTATGTTAAACATTCAAATGGTGGCCAGATTTTGAATTTTCATATTTTAATGTATGGTACATCATATGATATGTTTTTCGAGGTGTAGAGTTTGAATTTGCGATTATTTTTTTCACTGAACCAATTCTTTGAGCCCAAGTGGCTTCAAAATGGGGCCAAATTTTGACTTTTCATATTTGAACATGTGATACATCAAAGGATGTCTAATTTGAGGGCCTGAATTCAAATTTGAGATTAATTTTTTCACTGAACCTATCTCTGGACCTCAAGGGGCTTTAAATGGAGGCCGTAGTACATCATGGGATATGTATTTTGAGGTGCTGAGTTTGAATTTGAGATTAATTTTTTCAATGAACCAATCCCTTGATACCAAGGGACTTCAAAATGGGGCCAAATTTTTACTTTTCATATTTTATTGTGTGGTACATCATGGCATATGCTTTTTGAGTCGCTAAGTTTGAATTTGATGCATTAATATTTTCATTTTATCCATTTCTTGACCCTGAGGACTTCAGTAAGGGCCCAAATTTTGACTTTTAATATTTTAATTGTATTATTCATCATGGGATATATGTTTTGAGATGCTGAGCTCAAATATGAGATTAATTTTTTCACTGTACCTACCCCTTGACATAAAGGGCTTCAAAAGGGCTCCAAATTTTGACTGTTCTTATTTTAACTTGTGATATATCGTGAGATATTTTTTTAGGTACTGAGTTCAAATTTGAAATTAGTTTTTTTCTTTAGCCCATTCTTTGACCTTAGGTGCTTTAAAAGGAGGCCAAATTTTGACTTCTCATATTTTAATGTGTGATACATCATGGGGTATGTACTTTGAGGTGCTAAGTTCAAATTTGAGAACAATTTTCTCATTGAACCCATCCCCTGACACCAAGGTGCTTCACAAGGAAACTAAATTTTGTATATCAAATAACTATCACACTCAACTAGTATGTACTGACACATGGTTGGTCGCTGGTTCAGGTTGTGTTATTTATGGTTTGTTTACTCTGAGAGAGTCAAATTTCAATACATCGATATGGGAATTGCACTGGAATATTTAATAAATTAATTGTATCAATGTTGGTCAGGAAGCCTCATTAATATTTTAAATTGGAGTCCAATCTCTTCATTAGCCAGCTAGTATAATTGACTACCATCATCTACTTTTCTAAGTTATATTTGGAGTATGGGAAATTTAAATCAGCAACTAACCATGTGTCAGTACATATTAGTTGAGTTTCATAGTAATTTGATACATTGTATGTAGTTTAGGTTGAGAGAGAAAACATTTTTTTCCACTAATTTTATTTAACTTTTAGAAACCTACTAGAAAACTTGTTTTCAATCTTCCAGTTCACTTTTCAATTATTTTCTAATTAGTGTACCCATTCTGTTACAGCTGGTGATATTCATTTTTTTTACAAAATTTTATTATTTTATCCTTTTTTGTGATTAATATTGAAACATTTAGAATTTAGAAGTCGCTAGGTATTGATAAATAAAATATGATAAGTCAAAATTTGGAATGGGGGTGAAGAAATGGGTCAAATGAAAAAATGAATCTCAAATTTAAACTTATCACCTTACAAATCATGCCATATTGTGTATCTCACAATAAAAGATTAAAAGTCAAAATATGAGCCAATTTTGAAGCTTGTGAGGGTCAAAGAATGAGTTGAATGAAAATATTAATGCAAAATTGAAATTCAGCGTCTCCAAAGGCATATTCTATGATGTACCACACAATAAAATAAGAAAATTCAAGATGTGGCCCCTTTTGAATTCCCTAGGAGTTCAAGAATGGGTGAAATAAAAAACTGAATGTCAAATTTGAACTCAGTGCTTCAAAAAGACATACTCCATGGTATATCACACATTAAAATATGAAGAAAACTCAAAATTTAGCCCTCTTTTGATGCCCCTAAGAGTCAAGGAATGGGTCAAATGAAAATATTAACATCAAATTTGACCTTAGTACCTCAAAAAACATACCTTATGATGTATCAAACATTAAAATATGAATTCAAAATCCAAGTGGCTTCACTTGCGGTCAAGGAATGGGTTCAAGAAAACAATTAATCTCAAATTCAAACTCAGCACCTCAAAAAACATACTCTTTCATATATTATACATTAAAATATGAAAATTCAAATTTGATCCCCTTTTGAAGCCTTTAAAGGTAAGGAATATGTCAAATGAAAAATATTAACGTCAAATTCGAACTCAGCCCCACAAAAAACATCCCATGATGTATCAAACATTAAAATATGAATTTAAAATCCAAGTGGCTTCACTTGCGGTCAAGGAATGGGTTCGAGAAAACAATTAATCTCAAATTCAAACTCAGCACTTCAAAAAACATACTCTTTCATATATTACACATTAAAATATGAAAATTCAAATTTGATCCCCTTTTGAAGCCTTTAAAGGTAAGGAATGTGTAAAATGAAAAATATTAACGTCAAATTCGAACTCAGCCCCACAAAAAACATCCCATGATGTATCACATATTAAAATATGAAACGTTAAAATTTTGCCCCATTTTAAAGCCCCTTAGGGTCAAAGTATGAGTTCAATGAAAAAATTAATCTTAAATTCGAACTCAGCACCTCAAAATAAATATCCTATAATGTGCAACATGTTAAAATATGAAAAGTGAAAATTTGACCTCATTTGAATCCCCCTAAGGTCTTTAATATAATTATTTAACATAATATTGATTAGAATTATATTAATTTCAAAATTTATCCCACAGTAAAAACAATGTCCTAACTGAGCAACCTCATGTCAAAATATCCATAGATTTTCTGTAAAATAACTGCAACTAAAAAATTGTCACTATTTTCCATTTTACAGTACTGTAGAAATGTGTCTTAAGACATTTGACAATGCTTGGAAGCAGGTTTGTTTGTCAAATGAAAATTTTCATCAAATATATGGAAGTTTTAATAGTTGCTAATTAAACGAAACCTATAATAGTTGTTGAGTGTAAAGAGGCTGTAATGGTAGCTATCTGTGAAGAAATAACAATTTCATTATATATTATTATTTTGTGGTATATCTTTCATTTTTATCTTTATATTCCTAAAGAGGTACTGGAAAAAAATCATTAAAAAATGAATAATTTAAGGTGGAAGCAATATTGGTTGTCAAATAAACCTAGGCAGTAATGACAGCCATATCTATACATATATATATACAAAGTCCTTTCTGCTTAATATTTCGTCACCATCGGACATTGAAGGTAACTCGCATAAGTAAGTATATGATTTTAGTCATCTAGGATTTGTAACTGGAGCAAGTGGAGAGGGGGCGTAGATCCCTCCTTCAAAGCTAGTAAATTTAGAAAATTCGTAGAATTCAATCACGCGAGAATGCTGTCAATAAATATACTTGCGGTTTGACTTATTTAAAATTTAAATTGGTTATCTGGCCAAAAAAAAAGAAGAAAAAAATTTAAAACTTACAGACACACCATTTTGTGTTAGGTATAAATTCTGGAAAATATATTCATTAAGATTTGATGAAATCAACATTTTTCTTTTGTTTGAGAGCAAAACATATAGGATGGGCGGCAGAAAACACTGTATGTTAGTAGTTGACAATTATTGCATTATTATTCGGACAGAATCACTAATAAAAATAATAATCGTTTTTTGGATACTTTTATAGGCTGTTTCTTTTAATCGTGTATACATGAACGATTTGCTATTCTCGGTTTTCCCTCAGAGTTGTCTCATTATGTTGCCTAAAAAATTAATAAACTTGTAAAATAAACACGTATTTATTACAAAAGTAAATAAAAATATTTTCACACGTCTCTGGTTTGAAGCTTAGTGCTAATTACTCTTGCTTATATAATTAATTTGTGTTTCGGGGGAGTTTCAGTTTATTAATGGTAAAAATTTTATCGATCTTCGGTGGTTTTCTATATTTGTGGTATTTATGTTACCGTTTACATATGTTGGCCGAGATTATTGAGATGACTGTTATCTTGGAGATGAGCGTAATATTCTTTTGCTTTAGTAAAAATGAGTTAATCCTCCATCGAAGCTTTATATTACTCAGGTACCTAGGTTATTATTTTTGGATTAATTAATTATTCAAGATTACTACTTCCATTAAAATAGATTTCGTACTAATCTCTTCAAAATTAATAATTTCTCAGGAATTATCAAATACTATTTTCACGTCAAGCATTTATATTTTTCGATATTTCACGACCAACTTGATTTATCGTTCATTAAGCTCAGTGTGTTGAAACTGAAATTTAATGAAATCTCCTTTCATCCTTTTGTAGGCCTAACAGTTGCAAGTAAACAGTGTTCGTATGTAATGGTACGCAGACTTCATTATTTGTTATGCAAATTTTATGTATACATTGGGCCATGTGCGTGCATTGCACATTCAGAATATACGTACAAAACTTGGCTTTGTATTTTTGCTTAGTTTACAAATTTTACGAGTTTCGGGTTGCTAACTTACGAAATTTACATCAAGTCTGAAAGCTCTGTATTTTAAGCCATTTATTTGACGATATTTAATACCTGTGTAAGTACTTATATGAATAAGCACAAATTCCGTCATTATAACTTGACACTTTTGGCGTAATTATATTGATTATGAAATGTTATTAGTACCTTGTGGAATACCTTGTTGTGAGAGATATTCACACTAGAAGGTCTTCAACAGTATTTTGCGTGTTCTGCCACTTCATACAATTAAGTATGGGAGAGCCAAATGCTCGGCAAACACTGGCGATTTTTGAGCCGGTTCTGAGAGTTTATACACAGGATTTGGCACACGCACACAGACACACATGCATACGTACATGTACGTAATTATGTCATGCGTTAAGTCGTTTCTTGCCTCCGTTGAGGTGATAAGAAACGATGCAGCGCATTTGGTACCGGGCCGTAACATCACCGAGATCGTTATCAGGTAATTGATCTCGGCCCGTGCAATGTATCTTACCTGTACGTACATACAGGTACGAACATACAAACGCACCAGTGTAAATTCATTTAACAGTCATAAAGACGATTATTGCCAGCCTTTGGGCGGCGACTGTCATCGAGGGGTGCGAGCCCCTATTACCTCATACGAGTATTGTCCCCACATACCTATTTTAAACTGTTTTATTGGAGATTTAAAAAGTTTTTTGGCCCGAAAATTATGTCATACTAGTATACTGGTACAAGCTTGAAAAATAGATTTCAGGCATTGATTAAAAAGATGACCATATAGAACTAGACTGGGAAGTTGTGTAATAAAGCTTAGGTTTTTGGCTTTTGACTGAACCAGTGTCTTTTTCAAACTTTTGGCTTAATTTTTATTCGCTTTTGTTGCAGTTGCAAACACAACAAAGTGTGATCTAGTTCTTGTACTAACATCTTGGGGTGCTGAAATTGGGTTTAATTGTCATCAGTTATCACTTATCGAGGTGCTTGCTTTTTCAACACAAGTTTTTTCATGCTTCATCAATCTTTGTTAAGGCGTCATGGCAGCAACGTTGCTTTGAATCATGGGGTGTGAGTTTCGAGTCCGCATTGTGACAGATTTTTTTTTTAAGTTTATTTCGAAGTCTTGAACATGTGACTTTGGTGGGAACAGTTTTGCTTATCTTATAAAAGTGAATTTTTATAAATTCATTTTACTTGACTTTTTTTTAAATTAGTAAATTTGTAGCCAAAAAAGGCGAGAAATGTGATATTAAAATTCTGAGCGACAGCTTTTAAAAATTCGTCAAAATTCGTTATTGTAGAATAACTTGTCGTGAAAAGATATTCTCACCAAAAGGTAATCTACAGATTTTGTGTGTTCAACCACTTCATATGTAAACATATGGGTAAGACAAAACCTTGGCGAACACTGGCAATTTTAGAGCCAGTTTGGACGGTTTATATACGAGCTTATTTACACGCACACCAACACACATATGTAGTGATTATGTATGTTCGTGTGAGCAGCCTGGTTCGTCATTTCTTTTAGTGATAAGAATTGGCGGGCTGGTTTGTGTATGGAATTGTGACATATCGTATTGTTGAGATTGTTCACACGGTACTCGTACATTACTTGCATATTACAATCAAATGTAATCTATATGTTTTTGTTTTACATCATATAGATAAATATTTGCCAGCCTTGTGGCGGCAACTGTTTGCCTCATACAAGTCGAGTCCCCATAGCTACTCCCCTAATTTTTCCACTGCAAAAATGATAAAATAAGTGTAGGACTGGGGGACTTACAAGTCTAGTGCCATTTCTGGTCAGCCTCCCTTTTGGCTAGCCCTCTACCAACTGCGGCATCAACACATTTGTAGGACTGCTTACAAGCATCCATTCGGGCCTGGTAGTTAGTGTGGCTGATTTCTCCCCTATGTCGTGGTGGTTGGTATTTGTTGGGAGCATAGGGATGAAAATGGGAGTACAGGGGTACAGGAGTTTTGAACTTTGGTTTCTTCAACATAAGGGAGTTTGAATTCCTCTGTGTTGAATGGACCGGGGTTTGAAACAAAGGAGTCCTCTTACAGATGAAAATAAATTTTATTGGTTCCTGGGTTGTCTACAGGGGTGGCTCTGCCTTTGGGATTGTCAAAGTTGGGGCTTTCCTTTCAGGCAACCAAGGGGATGTGATGAGAGGAGTAATTGGAGACAACATCTGCTCCAGAATTTTGTGTACAGGAGGTGTCATGTCCATGAGTAATTCCTCTTCAATTTGAACCAACTCTTGGTAATGATTGAGAAGTTGCTGAGCTTTTAATTTCTTAGCTGCTTCCCGCTCATTTGTAGTGCTGGTCATTTCGAGTGGATTATTAGTTGGATGTAGCGACATTTTCTGGAGAGAAATTAGGAAAAAGAAAAAAAAATATTGCGAGAGGGTAATTTTTGTTGCGAGATTTTAGATTAACCACAGTGTCAAAACTGCCTTATCTGAGTTTGTCCTTTTATGGAGGGGATAATGGTTAAAATTCTCTGCCTCATGAAAGTTTTCCTGTAAGATTCTAATCAGATTAAGCAAAGTTGTGCGTGAAACAAAATATAAAGTTTTTTGACAATTTCAGATCAGAAAGATTCACCTTTTGAATGACATCACAATCTATATATATGTAAAGATTATATTTGTTGTGACAACAGAAACAAGTTGCGATGTTTGTGTACTGTATCGGACCTTGGTTTGTTTATTCGTGTCTTTTTCTTTTTATTCGCATTCAAATGTTTTCTTATTTCCAGAGTTTCTTTTCTCATGGGATTCCAGTTTTTGTCGCTTATTTTTTAGTGGGTTTAATTTTACATAGGATATTTACTTTTTTGTGAGTAAATTTAAATTCCTCCACATTAATCACTCAGATCTGCAACTAGGATGCAGGTTTTTTGGATTAGGGGCCTGCCTTATTTTCTAGGGCATAATGGGGCTTCTGGAACATACATTTTTGTTGTAACGTTGTCCAAAAGTATTACTGACTTTTTTATTTTTTGTGTGTTTGGTGTTTGTAAATTGTTTGTTTCACTTTTTTTGAATGATTCTTTTGTTTTTGTTTTTGTGAATCTGTCTGTGTATCTTTTGTGTGTTTTCTTTCCATTTTTAATACTCTCTTACTGTAGTTAACCAAAAATGCAGGATTCAATCTGTCAATTGAAATTGTTCTTGTTTTGCCTGCTATGAGGATCAGAAAGTTTTTGTTATCATGTGATATTACTTTGTAAGGACTGGTGTAAGGTTTTATTTTCTCGTCTCTAACAAATACATGTGATATGTTGGTCAAATGTTTTGAGATGTAAATATTGGGCCAGTCATGATGAGCTGCCTGTTTTAGGAAATTATTGGCATCATTTCTTATATTCTTTACCACTATTGCGGGGCTAACTTCTATCAATCCTGTGAAGAAGTCCCCTGGTAGGTATAGCTCTTTGCCAAATGCTAATTGCACTGTAGAATGTCCTGTATCTCTTTGTCCTAAGAGGATAGTAAGAAGTATCTCAACCCATCTCTTGGTATCAGAAACCATAATTGAGGCTTTGAGTGCTCTATGCCATCTCTCTATTTTGCCATTAGCTTGAGGATGTTAAGCTGTGGTGTGATTGTGTTGTACACCAAGCTTCTTAGACAACTCTTGAAAGAATGAGCTCTCAAATTAGCAACCTTGGTCCGTAACTATGGTTTCAGGTATGCCATACCTTGCAATCCAGGTGTTGCATAACCTGGAAGCTACAGTTAGAGCTGTCATCTCATGGAGAGGAATTACTTCTGATCATTGAGTTGCTATGTCTATTATCATTAACAGGTATCTGTGTCCTTTTGATGGTGGCAATGGGCCAGCCAAGTAAATATGTACTCACTCTGTATGTTTGAAGGATCTGAGTGGCGAGCAAGTGTGTCTTCCTACTTTGGAGTCTTGACAGTTTAGACAACTGAGAGCCCATTTGTTTCAGTCCATCTTCAATCGGGGCCAAAAAAACCTTGCTGAGATTAAATTAGCTCTGCACTTTGGTCCATTGTGTGACAGGTTATGTACACTGTTGAAAGCCAATTTGCAACATTTTTTCAATATAAGTAGCCTGTTCTTACCTTACTGATGTCACATATTAATAGAATTTTTCTCTGTCGCAATTTGAGATAAGTATCATCGTTAGATAACAACTCTTGCAATTCTGCATTCTTAGCTGTTCTTTAATTATTTCAGCATAAGGTAATTGGACAGGGGTAGAGATAGCTTTAATTCTACTTAGAGCATCAGCTGGAGTGTTAAGTTCTCTACTTGTATACTGAATGTTCATATTCAATTGACCAATATATGCTCTTCTCAGCAATGCCGGTTCTACTTTTTGAATGAAAGCATGTATTAGGGGTTTATGGTCTGTATACACAGTAAAACATCTACCCTCTAATTGATGCCTGAAATGTTTCAGCGCAGAAAAAATTCCGAGCAATTTCCAATCATACATGCTATAATTTTTTTCTGTTTTTATGAGCTTTCTGGAGAAGAATGCTAGCAGTAGTTTTTTTGTTGTCATTATCAAGTTGGTACAGAGTTGCGCCAATAGCAAATTCCAAAGCATTGGTACCTATGCATAATGGCAGACTTTTGTTTGGATGAGCCAATAACGTTACATTTGCCAGTGTTTTTTTGATTTTATCAAAGGCCTGTTCTGCTTCTTCATTCCAATTGAGTGGAGTTCTATCTTTCTTTTTATTTGTTTTTATTAATGCGAACAGCTTACTTTATTTGGCTGCAGCATTCTTCATGCAGCGTCTATAGAAATTCACCATCCTCAAGAAAAGCCTGATTTCAACGACATTTGAAGGTTTTGGGAAATTCAGTATTGGTTCGATTGGTTTTTAAAAGGGGAAATGCCATCGGTCAAAACTTTGTACCTGAGAAAGTCAATTTTGGTTTGTTCGTATAAACTTTTACCTACATTGATGGTAAGGCTGGCAGTGTGTATACACTGTATAACAGCTCTTACATTCTTCTCATGCTCCTTCTCCCCACCTTCTAAGCCAATGCAAATATCATCCAGATATGCATTAGCAAATGGCAGTTCCCAAAACAGTTCATCGATGAATCTTTGGAAAAGTTGGGCTGAGTTGCGGAGTCCAAATGGCATTCGAAGGTAATTGAATAAACCAAAGGTGGTTATAACATCTGTCTTTGGTATGTCCTGTTCAGCCATAGGAATTTGGTGAAATGCCTAGGTGATGTCTATTTTTTTGAAGATCGTTTTACCCTGCATGTTCGCATTAAAGTCCATGATATTAGGGACAGGATAATAGTTGGGAACTGTTTTGGCATTTAAGTCCTGTAGTCACCAACAATTTTCCACTCTACACTAGCTTTTTTGGTCATGTGGATTGGGGAGCTCTATAAGCTTTTTGAGAGGCGACAAATGCCCTCCCTAATAATGTGGTCATAGTATTCCCATGCTACTTTGAGTTTGTCAGGCAATTGCCTTTTAGCTTTAGCATGGAAAGGAGGTCCTTTTGTTTCTATGTAATGATCAGTGTCATGTTTATAGGTAGGATGCCTGCAAATTGATGGTTGAGTGACTCTAGGATATTCAGACAGAATCCATAAGAATTGTTTGTTGAGTTTAGTACAGCTGAATATATTTTTGTTCAATCTTTAAGCTATCATTTTGCCGTATACACAAACTTTTTGTTTCACTACCGATCAATTTGCAGTTTTTAAGGTCAATGATCAAGCCAAAATGTGCAAGAAAGTCTGCACCCAGGATTGGGTTTGGAACATCAGCAACAGTGAAGGACCATGTAATATATTTTCCAAGTCTGCTGTTGACTTTGGTTGTCTCAAGTCTATAAGGTGGAAGGTTTTGACCATTTATAGTATGGAGGTAATATTTCATAGGAAGTACTTTTTGATTTTTATTTACTGGCTATATACTCAGATCTGCACCGGAGCCTATTAAGTACCATCTCCTGTTTGTCCTGTTCTTGAAGAACAGGCAGAATGAGTATTTTTCCAAGGAGTCTTTGGCCACATAGATGGCCCCTAGTACTAGTTTGACACTGCCTTGTTAAAGCATTTGCCCCACCATTTGCAAAGATTGTTACATTTAGTTGCTTCTACACCAAACCAATTGTGGAAAAAGCAACTCTTTTTATCCCAGTTTCAAGACTGGGTGCTGGAAGAGAATGTTTTAGGAGGAGTGGAAGTCTGAACCCTCTTTTGATTATTAGGTTTTTAATCTCTGGACCATGACTGTCTGTTATTGTTGTTACTGTTAGTTACCATTTTATTTATTCAGATTCTGGCTTTCATTACATTTCTGAACCTCTGTTGTCAGCTGTGCTATCTGGGCTCTAAGCTGAGCAATCTCCCTAGTCTCTGCAGACAATGCACTCACAGAAGACTTTGACCTTGTGTATTCTAGTGCATTATCTGCACTTTTTGTAAGGAAATCCAAGTCAACAGAAGTGTTGATTGTGGTAAATCCTACGGTTGCTAGACACTGCATACGACTTTGTGGTAGTTGCTTGCAGAACTGGTTTCCTATTACAGAAGGGGCTACGATGTTGTCAGCCTTCTTCCACAATTTAGCTATGAAAATTGAGGGTTTGTTGTCCCCAATCTTCATACTACCTGTCTTCTATGGTCTGATTTTTTATCTTTCCAATCACATCTTTGATTCTTCTGACAAACCAGGCATAATTGTCTTTTTCTGTCAAAGGGCATTCCATGATATCTGGAATGTGGTAAATAATCTGTGGTGGCATGCCACCTCAGATATGGAGGTATTGTTGATTCTGTTGTATGTTTTCAGTTTTGAACTTGCTTTCCAGGAGAGTTAACCATAATTCTACCTCACTGAATAGAAATTTTGGAATCTCTATCCTCCATCTAAAGAAATTAGGATTTTGACTTGGCTGGTTCTGCAGTAACTGCAGAATTTGCGTCAAGACTTCAAGCATCAGCTGTGGCTGTGTGTTTCCTCCTGCTGACGTGTGTGTTGGTGGGTTTTTTAGGATCTCAGCTCCAGTAGTTGGAGGAGCTATCTCAGTTTTCTGCGGACTGAAGTATTCCACAGGTACTTCCAATTGAACTTGCTTACTGGTTGAAAATACTGGTTCCTGTGTATGTAGGTTGGGTGTCTTTGGGTTGGAACTTTGGCTTATAGTCCGACTACTCCTCAATGTTTTAACTGCTAGTTCTTCTCGGCTAACTGCTGTTACCAAATGTATTAGCTCTGGGTGTTGAATGGCTGTCACCAATTCTGAAACATTGTCTAGTTGAAGTCAGAAGGGTTGAAGGATGAGTCCAACCTTATTCCTCCAGGTCTACTGTCTCTTTTTCCTCAGTAATATTTATTTTAGAGAGGGGTGTAAATTCCCACTTCAGTAGAATCTACTTT
Organism: Ericerus pela; assembly: GCA_011428145.1. NCBI lineage: Eukaryota > Metazoa > Arthropoda > Insecta > Hemiptera > Coccidae > Ericerus > Ericerus pela. Next base: position 869,002 of record WOFM01000149.1, on the reverse strand, counting down.
GACAACCATTGATGTCTAGTCTGAAAAAAAATTTTTATATTTCCGATCAAGTAAGAATCTCACCAGCTCACCATTCTTGTAAACACCCACAATGAGGCCAAAAAATATCACGTTGGTGTCACCTCTGTGAAATACCTTGTGGTGAAAAGATATTCTCACCAGAAGGTAACCTATAGATTTTGCATATTTAACAACTTAATATAATAAACATACTAGTAAGCCAAAACCTGGTGAACAATGGTGATTTTAGAGCCAGTTTGGAAGGTTTATATATGGGCTTATTTACTCACATACATAGTGATTATGTATGTTCGTGTGAATGGCCTGGTGCGTCATTTCTTTTCGTGATAAGAAATGGTGGGCCGGTTCATGTATAGAATTGTGACATTATCGTATTTTTTAGATTGGTCATGGTTTATATGCTAGTAATTACAGTCAAACGTAACCTGTGTTTTCATTCCTGTGTTTTCATTTTACGTCATAGAAACAAATATTTTCCAGCCTTGTAGCGGGGACTGTTGTCAAGGGGTCTGAGCCCCTTTACCTCATAGGAGTTGAGTTTTCACAGTAATAATTGAACATTTCTGAAAATAATTTTTTATCTTATTCTGCTTCGTGAATCTATAGCATGACTGAACAAATTAAATGCATCTTTAATTTTTTTGATGATTCTATTTCTTTGTGAGAAATAAAGAAGTACTTACTCCTTGAGGAAATTGTTTCATTATGCCTGGATTTTATCATAAGAATTTGCATGTTAGTTATAGCAGACGTACAAAGGAACTGCGTTTTAACCTATACATCGAGTCAGTAAATTTATTTTTACAGAACTTACTTCTAATATTTTTCTGGGAATTAAAAAAACTGTGATGCATAAAGATATTTCAGTTGGAATCTGTGTCGACTTTTGCTCTCTTGGTAGTCTATTGTTATTTGGTATTTGGTAATATTTACGTTTCGTGTCTTAACACTTTCATCAATTTTAATATTTCCCCTTATAAAGTCACAAAACTTTTTAAGTGAAAGTGTGGAACTACTTGTTACTCATACAAAACATACATATAAATAGAAAATTCTTTAAAAACTAAATAGGAAATTAAAGTAACCTGAATATCACAAATTTTTAATATTTTCAAAATTTTACATTTTCCTATTAAAGCTGTTCAAAAATTTTATTTAATTTATCTAGATAATACGAGAGGAAACCTGGTGGAATTTCCTACCTCGGAATCATTTAAGCTCATAGAAAAGAGGAAAATAGTTTTTTTCCTGTTTTCAAAATCAAAACTGTGGATACATTGATGATTTTTTCATGATATAAAATCGAAAACATTCCGAGATTAAAAATTAAAGATGAAACTATAATATGACAATAAGATTTTACCAAATTTTGAAAAACCCTAATAGAAATTGATTCAAGTTGAAAAATAAGAATTTAGTCGAATATTCTGGATCCCTTATCTGCTCCATGTTCATAAATTTTACTGCTTATAATCGACAATAATTTTTTTTTTGCTTAAATATTGTGAGGTAGAAATATTTTTGAACTACTTATGGCCATTATCTGCAAAAACTTCATAAACTGCTGCGTACTGATAATAAAATTTCAAGTGTAATGGGAGAGAACCATCCAAAGCCAATATGTTTGGGATTTAGAAAATTTGATTCTAAAAATTTGTGTATTTCTCACGAATTCTGAAGTAGAATTTTTCTTGAAAACGAATTCAGTGGTATAGTGTGATGTATTTTTCTCATTCAAATAATAGGTAATAGGAAATCAGTTATTGTTGGAATCTTTCATCCATTTTATAAATTTCAGATTGCACTCCTCATCCTAGGGAAATATTCACTTCTTTTTTTATCTGGTAATGGAAATTTTGAAATTATTGTAGATACTTAGGCATCCCAAAGTAATAAGTCCTATTATAATTTTTATTAATGTTATCTAATTTTTTGTTGTATTCTTCAATTCACAATTTTCTCTCTCTCTCTTCTCTCTCTCTCTTTCTCTATAATTTTAAATTTTTATATTAAAATAATTCTGTGGTAAAAAATTCCAGCGTGTTTCTTTGTGTATTATCCAAATATATTTTCAGAGATTTTTGAACAGCTCCAATAGGAAAATGTAGAAATTTGAAAAATCTAAAAATTTGTGATTTAAAAGTTCAATTTTGTATTTGAATTTTAGAGAATTTCCTAATTTTTAATTGGTTTTATAAACATGTATACTACGATTGGTTTTGTATGAGTAGCAAGTAGTTCCACACCCTCACTTGAAAAGTTCGGTGACCTTTACTATGTAAGTATGAAAAGTGATGAAAGGGTTTAATTTATTACTGTTAATCGATTGAATGTTTTCGCAGTTATTTTCAGAACCCTTCGTTTGACCGACACCATTACATAGTTTTTGTTTTTTTCTAACAAAAATTCGCTGTTTTGTTTTTTTTTTTCAGTGGATAATTTACTTTTTAATTTAGAGGGGCGCGATCACAACTTTACAATTAGAAAGAACTAATATTTATACCTATTTGTTGTACGTAGTTGATGCTCTTGTCATAATATGGGTTTTTCAAGAGCTTCAGTATTGTGAATGCGATGTTTTTTCGAACATTCAGTAATTGATGTAAAACCATATTGTGTAAGTTGATCGCTCCGTCTTCCGCAATCCATTCTCAGTTACCCTTGGGCTTAAATTTGCGAAATATTGTGTCGTCAGCGACCAAAGACGACTGATGCTGCACAAATTGCTATTCATTCCCCCTTCCTTTCCACCCCCTAGAAACTATTCCCTCGAGCTTTCGCGGTAATATTTGACTGACGCCTTGATACGGTTGTTGCTTCTCGTATTTTAACGAGCTCCTTTTCGTTCATTTCTTCAGGAATCATCAATAAAGACATCACCTGTGAGAAACCGAAATACTTGTCCGGTTGTAATATCGTAAACCGAAGCTGCAGATGCGAACGTTCCAAATCCTGCGCCGACGATTCGTCACCGTTCAGTTTCAAGACTCGTCAAGAATGTCAGCTGAATTTAAACGCCATGTTAACAAGGACAGACGAAGACGATGATAAAATCGACAAAATTGAAGACAGCGTCGCAAATGATGAAGGTGAGTCATTAATTTCGTTTTATTATCATCACGTTATGTTTTGCCTTTTTTTATTTTATTTTCTCTCTCTTTCCTTTCTAACTTTCATTGTATAGTTTACTCAAAACGTTTTCAGTGTACCGTTTTCAAACGGCTTCCATCTACAGAGGGTGGTTTAGGTGAAAAGTTTTTTTTGTTTTTTTTCCAACCTTTATTCTTTTATTGTACCGAAAGAGAAAGACGAAAAGTAAGGAAACATGAAGAATAAAATCATCGTCATTCCGCAAAGGTCGTTAATAATGCATCTTGCAATCCCTTTCAAACGTAAGCTACATATTTTTACGTAAAAGTAAATTAAAAACTCATATTTCGTGTAGTATAACTCTAAGTACATTCAGATTCCGATTTGAGTCTAATGCGGTTTTTTTTGCTTATATTTTCACCAATGTAGTGTACTTAGTTTAAAAGCTTACTCAATAAAAACGAAATGTGGTTTTGGATTGTATGGCGCAACACGAATAGTGTAAACTTATCGAATATCGTTTGTTGCGCGAATGAAATTAGTTTTTTTGTTTGAAAAGACGACTCCTCTTTATTACAAAATGTGGTTACGTGTGACGAATTGACTTGTGCGAGATTAGGTATGTTAGAGACCCTGAAAGGTCGACGAGATGGATTCGTTCTTTTTACGCGAACTCTTACCACAAGCAAGACAGACATCGCGAATTTAAATAGAAATTATTTATTACATAATTTCAATTATTACATTAGTAATATGAAGTTGCTATGAAAAGTTCCAGTTTTGTTTTTAAACATTTTAACTGTGAGAGGTCAAGAACGATAATTTTATAAGACCAATATCTTGAAATTAATGAAGAGTTGAATTTTCCTCTTAAGATCGAGTATGATCAAATTTGATTGGTCGCAAAACTGGTAGTGATCAGAGCAGGATGTGCGATATCAAGTCGCGCTTTAGTCAAAAGGTGAGTGTTTAGGATGGTTACGTTTAGCTCCAGGAAAAAGAAAACTTGGTCATAATGTTGTTGAGGAGATTTCTCTTTGATATAATATTCTAAAAGGTTTATCGCAAAAATTTTATAAAACAATTTTTGACGTAAGTGCATAATTGAGAAGATTGGGTTTAATACCCTTCAGTTTTGTTGTGCTATAATTTAGTAGGTGTATCTAGAGAAGGCTAAATTTCCAGGAAATTTTTGAAGGGTAGCGTTGATGGATTACAATGGAAAGGGCATATGCGGTAGCTCGAGAAATTTTAAATAAGTTGGATAGATTATAAAGAAAGATGAGAAAACGAACATATTTTTAAGTCTAGGTTTTCGGTATATGCATTCGGGATGATTTTCGATAATTTTCATGAATAGATTATGTTGAATTTTGGAAGGGAACATATGCGGAGTAGGGAAGCATGTTTTTCTTTCGCAGGTTTTTGCAGGACGTGGAAAATGATAATTACGCTGAGTTTCGTATATTTTAGTTTTTTATGTGCAGATTTTTTAGGAAAGGGCGACGAAAACGTTTTAAAAATAATCGTTCAAGGGCCTATATGTACTGCGATAAGCAAGAGGCCACATGGCAGCTAGATGAAGAATATCATTTTGAGTTTTCTCAGTCCACTTGAGTTCATATGAAGTCATTGGTTCTTTCTCCCAACCGAATTTCATTCTATGTATTAATGTAGGAGGTTCTCAAAAATTTTTTAGAATTTTTAATTTTTCAACGTTACAAAAAAAAAAAAAACTTTAACGGCCGCAGCAGCTCGATTAGACAAAGTAGGTTTTCAAAAAATGTAAAAGTAGGTGATTACTAAGAAGTTATTAACTGATTGTAATAACTATTTGTTTCGAATTATGTTCCTATTGGTCCAAAATTAGGAATTTTATAGGCAAAATAAAAACGAAAATAGTGTTACTGAAGTACTATACACCGACCTGCAGCAAAATTTATAGCAAGTTATAATATTTCTTAAAAATTTTGTAACTATTGATCAAAATTTGATAATTTTGTAGCCAGAACAAAAACAAAAATAATTATACCAGTAGTACCTCAATAGGTCATTTCTCTGGCTTAGTACTAATGTTTGTTCCAAATTTTGTGCCTATTGAATAAAAATTGCGACTTGTGCTGTGGTAACATGAAATTGGCTTATGTATATTATTTTTTATATATATATATATAAAAGCCTGAAGCACCGATCCACAGTACTTTTGCTTGTACCAGCCCTAGATTTTTGCTGGCATCTCTTTATAGGCAAAATGTACTGTGGAATTTGTTGTTTTGGTGGAAAGCAACGAACATTATTTATCCGAAGCTGTGTGGGTAGCAGCGCATGGGAATCAAATATGAAAAAATGATTAGCGAAATAATATTTGGGAAATAATTGGCAAAATAATTTTGTGAAATAATTAACGGCTTGTACATTTATTATAGTGATATACATATATGAATTTTAGATATTAGTGCTAAAATTTTTCTTGATTTATGAAATTAAAATGTACCTACCCTCACCCCCTGGTTGTTTCATGACACCAAGATTAATAAGTAGTCAAAACATTGAACTTCAATATATTGTAACAACCAAAAATTCTTTAACAGCTTCGGCCATTGTGGAAATTATTAGATATGGATTGCACTTAGATAAAACTTGAGATGATTCAAATATCTGTTGAAATGCAAATTTGTTTCTGCTGAAATTACATTGAGCGGATGAAGATGAAAAGAAAATCTGGAACTGTAAAAAGTCTTAAACTATTTTTTTCCTCTCTCTATTTTACCTCCTGATATATTGAGTGGCTTAGTGGGCCCCCGACCTGCGTTCCCACTTATTGTTAGCTGAGATAATAAATGAAGATGCAAGCTCAGAGTGGAAAAACTCATTTGCAAGTTGTCAATAAGTTGTTGTTTTACTATTGTGTAACCACCGTGTTTTGAAGGTAAACGTAGGAGATACAGTGAGCCAGTTATGAACGTTTACTTTGTCTCAATGACGCGAAATAATAGTTTAGTTTGGGCGTTCGTTGTTATGAGCATTTATTCTACTCACTGCTGCGATTTTAAAATACACCAATACTGCAGCCATCCTTCCTTAACGAAATAATATTTATCTCTTGCATGAAGCTAAAGCCAAAAAATTAAAAAATTAAGCTTATCTTTAAAAAACTCATTTTAACTTGATTCACAGTTCAATTTATGTTATTGAAAGTTTTCTTCGAAAACATTGAGAGTGGTTGAAACCTTTCAAGAGTGACGCCTTAAAATTTTACAAAAAATCATAAAAACATATGATTTATGCGTGCGACCTCGGACAATATATAGTTACTTTCCATTAGCAGCAACCCTTCTCACTCATTAGTTATACTTTCTCATCGTTCAAATTAAGTTCGTAATCATATTTTCTTGTCAAAAATAAAATATCCTCCCGCAGGGTCTGCATATCTTTTCTCTCGGTTGGTCAGTTTCGCAAAAAAAAAAAAAAAAAAAAAAGAAAAAAAAAAGGTTTTCATGTTAGAAAAGAAGACAACTTTACCACCAACTAAGCATTCGTTGTGATGTCACTCTGTCGGTGTACTGGGACTGCCACAGATCTTTATTTATTACCAACGTATAGGAAAAAAGAAACTAATAGACGGTTAGTAGACGAGGAGGGAAAGAGAGATCTCAGCTTTTTGTCCACTTTTGTATGTAACGTATAAAACATTGAGGTAGAGAATGAGGAAAGTTAAGGAGAAATAAAAGCAGAACAAAATACTGACAAAATGAATAAACCACTGAACATAAAATGGAGGAGTGTTTGTTGGTGATGGACGATCTTTGTGCTTTGAGGACACGGAAAAAGAATAGAAAGAAACAGAAGAAAATAGAAGAAAAGAAGAAAGCAGCAGCGTGTACATGCTGACCATTAGCATTAAAAGTAAGTAAGGGAAAACCTATCGAAGGAGAAGTTGTTTGTTTTTGACCGGAAAATCGTGGGAGATGCTTTAATAGGAAGGGTCCATATGAATGATGTACGGTGAAAACTAGTGAAAGACGAAGGAGAAAATATCTGAGAATTTGGCCTTCAAAATTCTCGACTGCATGGACCATAAAATTTGAGTTTGTTCAACCTTGGTCGACCGAAAAATAAATCAAAACTATTTTATTTCAACTTAATATTTCGAAATATTTGACACCAGACGGGTAATGTTTCTTGTATGAGATATAAAAATTTTACTAGCTATTCACAAACATAAGATTTATTGAAAATATGACGCTTAGATGTTCGTTTGAGCATACTACGAAATTAAATTTGCATTGAGATACTATCATTCTGAAGAACAATTTTGTGTGTAGTTAGTTGAAAATAGTATATTACGTAACATGGGAGGAAAGTGAGCAATTTCCAAACGAGTGTAATATTTGCCAGCACGAACATGGGCAAATGCGGTAATGGCACGAATTGTTAGTTGCTCACTTGCGCACATTTTTGGCAACAAGTGTACGAATGCTGTATTTAAGTATCAAGAATAAAATAGGGAAAATGAGTGAAAAATTCAGAGAACTGAAAAAGAAAAAAAAACTAGCCCAGCAATGTTTCGCAGGAAAACTCATTTAGCTCGATAGTTATATCGATATTTCATGAAATTGCATCAAATAAAAACATGAGGTGGACAAGCATGCAAGAATTGAATGTATCCAAATTTATCCTTTCCATTCCATACCAACTCAATTCAACCTAGGAGAGGAAGATAATTACAATTCTCTATTATTTTTTCAGAGTATCTGCCCAACACTTCTATCTAATGCCATTTCTGGATAATGCAAACAAAAAAATAAAAAAAAAAATTTTGTTTTCTCATTTTTAGGGATTTATTTCCTTTTTACCGCATGAATTATATAAAAGCATTTACCTAAAAACATTTTTTATTTATTTTATTTTGTACTTCTTAGTGTGAGATTTTATTTAGTCGAAACATCATTTTATTGTGGATATAAAAACTACAGAGTACAGTGACATAAACATGGCAATAAAAATTAGGATAAAAATCTGGTGGAAATAACCGGTAAAAAACAATTGGTGTGTCCTAAATTATAGGGAAGTTAAAATTTTATTACCGAGCCCTTCTTATTGAAAACATATTAGCGAATGTGAACTGTGGAAAAATTCCCTAGATGACTCACTCCACGCCAATCAATACGAAATTAGGGAACCTCAGAAAACACATATGATTTATTACCTGATAAATTTTGAAAAGACTAAATTTGGCTTTCTTTTGAAGGCCCTGGGGGTTGAGGAATGGGTCAAATGAAAAACTGAATGCCAAATTCAAAATCATCACCCTCCAAAAACATACTTAATGACATATAACACAATACAATATGTGCATTCAAAATTTTGTCCCCTTTTGAAGCTGTTGTGGGTCAAGAAATGGGTCAAATGAAAAAATGAACATCTAATTCGAAATCAGCGCCTAAATACTAGACTTCAGCTACCTCGATCACTGGCATCTAGTAAAAATAGATGATTATAGCCAGTAGCAGACTAGCAGCAGCATCACTATCCAGTTGCCATCGCTAAAAACATAGAGATAAAACCAGGCGACTGTAGGGCATAATCCAGTTGTCATTAAATAATCTAAATTCTATTCCCAAACGAAGTTAAATAAAATCGTTTAAAAAAAATTGTGAAAACTTCACAACAGTTGTGGAATTTAGACCTTTCTGCAAAAGACAGAAGAAATCCTAAACCTTTATATCAAATGAGTAAAAAATAAAAAAGCTATAATACCATATATCATTATAATAAACATAAAGACTGATGGAAATTCCTTCATCAAAAATTCCTTTATATTCGATGCACATGTGCCAATTAACCGAGCAATGAAAGAAACCAAATGTAAACAAAAAGTCAATGAAAGAGAAAGACAAAAGATGTTTTCTAGTACCTATTGAAAATGCTTCTAGAATTTGTTTATGAAAAAGTTTCCACTACCCAATTTTCACCAATGAGTTATGTGAGAAGAGTAAAAGAAGAGGTAGATAATGATGGTAAGAAAATTGGAGGGAGAAAATGGTAAAAAATAAAGAGGAGATGGTAACATTATTTCTTTGTTTATGGAGCACATACGAAACTGAAAGAAAACAAAAAACTCTAGTGCAGCAATGCTTCACTAGAAAACTAAATTTACAGATAGATATAGAGATAGACATAGAGATGAGATGAAGATGGTGATGAGATGAAGGTGGAGATGGAAGGAAAGAGAGAGAGAGCTTACTTGAAAAATTGCAAAATAATATTAATATTAATCGATATTTATATCGATAGTGATCGATATTTATGTAGATAGTGATCGATATTTATGTAGATAGTGATCAATATTTATATCTTTAGTGATTGATGTTTATATCAATAGTGATCAATATATCCATATTTCATTGTTGGTTTGATGTTAAGAAATTACAAAAAAGTATTGATAGATAACTATATCTTAAACAAAAATATCAATCTATCGATATTTTATCGTTAAGAACAGCTTTTCCAGAGATTTTTGTTTCCAGTTTTATTGAGAACTACTAAATTGTTGAACATCAAACTTCTTTCAGACCTGATCCCAAACAATTGCTATATTTTTTTAAAATTTCACCCCTGTCTATTTGGTAGTTTTCTTAAAACTGAACACAAAATTATTTTTAGAAATTTTTCTTCTCCAGTTTGCCTGGAAACTTCTATATTAATAGGCAACAAACTTCTAAGAAACTTGCAGCAACATAATAAAAGTCTATTGTGAAAATTTCGGCCAATTGATTAGTTATTTTCTCAGATTCTTGAAAAAACAACTTTTCCATAAAGTTTTTATTTTCCTGTTTTCTCAGAAATTAATTAAAGGATAGCCAAAAAACTTCTTTCAGACCTGGTCCAATATGAGTACTATTTTCCATAAAAATTTCAGCCGTATCCACCCAATAGTTTTCTCAGAACCATGAACACAAAATTTTAGGTGATACATACCTAATACATAAGTAGGTACATGTATAAAATCATGTCAAAATAAAAAAACTAGCTTAGCAATGCTTTGCTAGAAAACCCCGCTTGCTCGATACTTATATCGATAGTAATTGATATTTATATCGATAGTAATTGATATTTATATCGATAGCAATTGATATTTATATCGATATTTATATTGATATTAAATCAATAGTTGTTGAGACCACCAATCCTTCTCCCCTCTCACTCATACGAACACACAATTACATAAAATACATAATTTATTTATATCTATTCGCGGCTACACTGCTCTACCACTTCCGCCACTCATTCGTTCATTTCCATTAACATTCTTTTCTCTCTCATAAATGTACTTTGCTTAAATTATGTATCTTCTTCGAAATACACTCGCTTCTTGGATGGAACTTTGCTTAAATCTTCTTTTCTTGTTTCATCTCCGATCCTCATCCTCTATATGGTAGCATCGCTCGGTAACAATCCTTGCACCTGAAACAATTTTAAAATAATTTAAAATTTTTATTGTGAATTTTCTAAGTCAAACTTTTATTTTTATTATTGTGAATAATTGTGTTTTTTAGTCATTTTTTGTAACTTCATTTTCGTGTTGGGTAACAAAGTTCCAACTTATTATTTATTTTCGAGTCATTTTTTTGTCTTCGAAAATTTTTTATTTGAATGCTGTAAACGTTCAATGAGTTTCGTCGTTTGCTGAATTGGATTTGCCCTGCTTGTGTATAATCCGGCCAAGTGTTCGAAAGTTCCAAAACTCGTCGATTACTTAACTGTTTGAGAGCCCTGCTTGTGTTGCTCAAAAGTTAGTAAAATCATTAGTGTCTGCCCTGCTTGTGTACGAACTAATTCGTCGAAGTCATCATATTGGTAATAAATCGCCTTGAGCCATCAGAAATTGATCAGAAACCAACGTAAAAGCTTCAAAAATCATCATCATCAAAATTCATATTCATCATCTTAATCAAAGTTCATCATTTGGCATCAACGTAAACCTCAAAAAGTCAACTTAAACACTCACCGAAGTACATCCTCCACAACCGAAGCGCAGTTCAACCATCAAAGTCCAGAGCATTATCTCAAAAAAAAAAAATCCTCGAAAACGAACCTGAAAATAAGAAAATCACCGGTTAAAAAGGTATTAAATGAAAATTTCCGCTGAAAACAGGTAATAAAAAATATATTTTTCGTAATTTTTCGCAATATTTTCTCGTAATTTTCGTGTATTATTTAGTATTTTTGCATTATTTAACCTTTCGGAATCAAAATTTAACTTGTATATTTGAAAATACCGTTATTTTCAAATAATTTTGGTTTTTTCAAAATTTATCTAAGTACAAATTTCGGCAAGTTCATTGCAAAATTTTGCAGCCACTTTTGTCTTGGAGTGTACAATTTGTGACGTAAACACGGCTCGTTTCGTTCTTTCGTTCGAACTTGTACATTAACCTTTTGTTAAGTGCAACGAACCTACGAACTCTTATCTACATTCATTGAATAAATTCATTGGCGCAGTTTTCAATTTCAAACCACCATTTTGTTGCAACTTGTAAATTTTTGCAGTTGCACAATTGTGTCAAAATACTTTAACGATTTTTTTTCGAATTTATACTCAATATTTTTTTTACTTCGAATACTTTAATTAATTTCAATTTCACAATTCTTAATTTCGTTTAATTTATTGCGCAAATACGAAAATTATTTTATTTTTTTTAATTTCGATTTTTTTCTCTACCATTTACAAAATTTTTTTTCTGTATTGTGAATTTTTTTTCTCTCACACATTACCTCAAGAATTATTTTACCTCTTCTTATAACACAATTGGTGCTTAATTATTTCAAATCACCTGCAATATTTTTCATATTTTTTTCTTCTCATTTATTTCGTTTCAAACTACTTGTTTTGTTGGAATACAGAATTAGATCAAATTTTCCCCTGTTATCTAATTTTTTTTTAAAATTTTTTCTCTTTCCTAATTCCTTGGTCCGAAAGTAGCTAATTTCATATCACCCTCATTTTTCATTCATTTATCACATTTTTTCATTAATTATTTCTTCAAATATTGATTTCAATTACAAATCATCTTGGGTTGTATAAGTCTTGTTATTTTTTTCCTTTTTTTAAAAGGGAAGTGTCCAATCTCAACTTTAACGTGTGTTGTCTCTTGCCAGAGTGGACCTACTCGAGAATCACACAAGGACAAATTAATATACTATCGTCATTAAAATACATTGTTTGGTTAACACAGGGACGGCAATCCTTTTCTTGCGGCATTTGCTGGGAATTGATATCTGTAATATTTTTTTTTTTTTTTAATTAATTAAAGTTTAGTCAATTCATTAATTATGAATACTGACAATAATGATCGTGTCTCGAACATCTTCCGTGGAAATGGCTATGAGGGATGGAGTGCAACTGTTATAAGCACCCTAATTGGTAAAGGCTGCCACTCCACAATTTTTCCTACTGCTCGAGAAACTAGTTATATCTACACCTCATCCGAAGAACGCCTTACATCCAAATGGCTTAAATTCTTACAAACTCAAGAACGGACAAAAGCCAACATTTTTGAAAGACTTGACAAAAGAATTCTTCATCATGTCAAAACTTGCGATGTTGTTTCTCAAATTTTCGAAATTTTGGATGCTCGATATAGAAACCAGACAACTACTAACATCATGGTTTTAAAATCAAAATTTCAGTCCCTTCGCTTCGATCCTAGGAGAGGTACCATCCTTAGATTCTTAGAATATTTTTCGACTATTGTGGAAGAACTACGTGATGCTAATTACCCCTATCAGAAGCAGATGAAATTGATCAATTAATGATGTCATTACCTGAAAAATTTGATACTGTCTTTTCTGAATTTTGTCATTTAGAAATAGAAAAACAAACTACTGTCAGACTTACAAAAATGATATTAGAAAAATGTGATCGTATTGAATATTCCAATAAAACGTTTCCCGGGTTTGATCAGCCCAAATCATCATACCAACCGATGAATAATAAAAGAAACTTTAGAAATTTTCGAAATAATAATAACTCCAATAACACAAATACGAATTGTAATACAACTAGTTATCTTAACGATCACAAAAATAGTCAAACAAAACCAAATAGTAATCCTCCTAAAGATAACATTTCCCAAATGGATGTTACATGTTTTAGATGTAACAAAAAAGGACACATGTCCAAGACATGCCCTAATGAAACGTCTAATACATGTAACACTCCTCAACCTCCTAATCAGAACAGTAGCTCGAAATCCCAAAATTCTACAAACACGAACTCCCAAAATAAACCAAATGATAAATCCAATTTTCGTGTTAAATATTCTATGATGTGGCATTCAAATCTTAACCATTTAAGTTTTGATGACATCGAAGATGAATTTCAATGGCCCAAGCCCCCAACAGTATCGAAATCTGTCCCCAAAAAAAACCAACTGCACACGATGTTATTAGATAATGGAGCAGATGACCACATGGTCAACGATCTTTCAAAATTGAGAAACTACGCAAAGTCGACAATACTCGTAGAGCACTTTGTGCTAAAAAAAGGTGTATTTGTAAACCCTACTCACGTTGGATCTATGTACGTCAACGTCTGCAATTCTAATGCAGAATTTTCCACTATTCACTTAAAAGAAGTATATTATGATCCTGATTTAAGCCTTGATATTTGGTCAGGCGCTAAAATCATGGAGTCTGGAATCTTCAAAATAATAACTGATACTGATCATGCAGACATCATAAATAAACAAACTGGTGAAGTCACAATAACCACTCCAAAGAGAGGTTCCATGTACTACATAGAATATGAGATAGTGGAAGAAGATGAAGAACATAAAGTCTATCAAGAGCTTGTGTGTATGCCTGTCCCTAATACGACATTAGAACAGGAAGATCATATAGATGATCAAAATCAAAATTTTGAAGAACAAATTGAGGCCGAAACTAGTAATCCACAACGAGAGCAGGAAAATATTGACCAATCTCAAAATTTACAAAATACTGCAGTGGAAGCAGTCACTCAGGAGATTTATTCCGAATCAGAGGACGATTTAAATGGAGAGAGTGTTGGAATAAATAGAAAGCACAAAAAAAATATTAGTAAAACTAAAACGCTTTGGTATAGAAGATTAGGTCATCTAAGTGGCATAAGCCTTAAAGCCTTATCTAAAGTAGTCATAGGTATGCCCCAAACTTTGGTCTTTAAGGATGATGACTTTGCCACATGCGAAATATGTATAAAAGCTAAATCTACCCGACTTGGTCATCATGGTGTGAGAACTAGACCAACTAGAAGAATGGAAGTAATCTCATCAGACATCATGGGACCCTTTCAAGAAGCTTATAACGGAGAAAAATTTATTATAACATTTATTGACCACTATTCAAAATATACTCTTGCATTTCCTATATTGAGAAAATCACAGGCCTTTGATAAGTTTAAAGAGTATTATTTATCATTCAATACTAAGTTCCCAAATGATCCCATCTCTGTATTAAGAACTGATCAAGCAAAGGAATACTCCGATTCAAAGATGACACAATTCTGCTCCGAAAAGGAAATCACTTTAGATGATGGTGTGGCATATACCCCCGAACTAAATGCTATAGCCAAAAGGCAAAATAGAACCCTACTCGAAAGAGTTAGAGCTATATTATACGACGCAAAAATTGATTTCAAATTATGGTCCACAATTGTACTAGCTGCTGCCCATATCATCAATAGAAGTCCGACCCGCGTCAATTTAGGAAACATTACCCCCTATAAAAAATTATACGGGACTAAACCCGACATATCCCATCTTCGAGTCTTTGGTGCTATTGCCTACAAACATGTTCCAATTGAACAAAGACAGCAATCAGCAGTCAAAGCCAAGAAGAATGAAGAGGAGCATCTCGACCCAAAGTTCCTACCCCGAGCTATAAAAACTATTCTAATCGGATTTTCGAATGTAGGTTATCAGGTATTGGACCCCGTAAAAATGAAATCCTACAAATCCTGTGATGTTAAATTTGATGAGATGAAAACATTAGACCAGAGGAATTACAAGTGAAACCCTTAGAAGAGGAAATTGAGGCAATCTATAGGGTCAATGTACTAAAACAAGCCTCACTAGAAGACTCACAATTTATAGAAGATTGTATGCCAGTAAGCTTTAGTGATATATATCAAAATCCTTTCAAGAAAGAGTGGCTAAAGGCTATCAATGATGAGCTGCAATCAATGTCAGACCTTCATGTGTGGAAAATAGTAGATCGCCCACCCAACGTCAAACCTATTGATACACATTGGATATTCACGGCCAAAGCCAATGAAAGAGGAATAATGTGCCCCAAAGCTAGACTCGTAGCTAAAGGTTTTATGGATCGATCCGAATACACCATGACAGAAACCTATGCACCTGTTGTGCAACTCTGGTTAATTAGGTGGATCTTATCCGTAACCAACCTATTAAACTTACAACTAGTTCAATATGATGTCAAAACAGCCTATCTCAACTCCAAAATAAAAAATGACATCTTCTTAAATATCCCCCTAGGTTGTAATGTCGATAAATCAAAATTGTTAAAACTCGAAAAATCCATCTATGGTTTAAAAACATCAAGTAAAAATTGGATTGAGTTACTGGATACTCATCTTTCAACATCCAATTTTACTAAATCCAAAATCAACAGATGCGTCTACATACGTAAAGATGAATCAGATGGCATTGCATTTATGATAATTTACGTGGATGACATCTTACTAGCAACCAACCGTCCCGAGTGGATTAATGAAATAACCACCCACTTTGAAACACGTTTCACAATGAAAGTCATAAATAATCCATCTCACTTTGTAGGTTTCGAAATAGAAAGAAATTGTGAATCACAAATTATAAAGCTCACACAAAAACAACAAATCCAAAAGATTCTCCAAAAATTCAAATTATGTGATTCCAACCCTTCCAAAACACCCATGGAGACAGGCCTAAAGTTGAGCAAATCTAACGGAACCGATAACAAAGAATATAGATCAATGATTGGCGCACTATTATATGTATCTAAAGGCACAAGGCCAGATATATCCTTTTCTGTTAATTACCTGTCAAGATTCCAAAATTGTTCTGATGACACCAAAAAGAATCATGTACGTCGAATTATCCGGTACTTGAAATCCACCATTGATCTTGCACTAGTCTATAGATCCAATTCTGAAGGCATATCTGCTTATGTCGATGCATCCTATGCCCCCGACATTGATGATCAACCTATAAATTTAACAGAATTAGAAAAAGGAAAATCTATAACTGGTTACTTAATTACCATGTATGGTGACCTTGTAAATTGGGGCGTTCATCGCCAAAACATTCATGTTTCATCATCCACAGCAGCTGAATTAATAGCTCTTCACGATTCTTTTGAGGATATTGAACTTGCTTGGCTCCTCAACCGTGAATTCTTCTCAATTGACACTCCTGTAACAGTATACGAAGACAACATTTCAGTTATACATGTAATTTCCGGAGGAGGTCAAAAACGTCTTCGAGCTCTCATGATTAAATGTTATGGACTTGCCCAAGCCTATAACGATAAAATCTTCACTTTCAAACAAATAGCTACCGAAGACCAATTAGCTGACTTACTCACAAAAGCCTTATCCAGTAAGCAGCACATTTCTCTAAACCATAAAATCCTGGAATCCCCAAATCTTGATCCATAACATGTCATATCCAATATCAGATCCACACCTGTAATACAACAAAACATTTCACTTTAATAATTTAAAAAGTTCCATTTCGAATAAATTTACCTTACCTATACTTACCTTGTTTACTGTATGTTATTTACCTTAATACCTAAAAAAAAAAAAAAAAAAAAAAATGCATGTTACTATATTTAATCTACCTTATATATATATTAATTACTCAAAATACTTACCATACTCGTCCAATTTAGTTACCATTTTTTATTTTTTTTATATACACAATTTCACCATTTTTTATACATTTTTTTTTCAATTAATATTATTTTTTTTATGTAATAATTTAATTAAATGTAACAACTCATAAATTTTAAAACACTATTGTAACACCCGCAGTCGTGATCGGTTCAAAAGATTGTAGGGGGTGTTGAGACCACCAATCCTTCTCCCCTCTCACTCATACGAAAACACGATTACATAAAATACAAACTTTATTTATATCTATTCGCAGCTACACTGCTCTACCACTTCCGCCGCTCATTCGTTCATTTCCGTTAACATTCGTTTCTCTCTCATAAATGTACTTTGCTTAAATTATGTATCTTCTTCAAAATACACTCGCTTCTTGGACGGAACTTCGCTTAAATCTTCTTTTCTTGTTTCATCTCCGATCCTCATCCTCTATAATAGTTATCAATATATCGATATTTCATTGTTAGTTTCAGGCTAAGAAATTACTATAGAGGTCTGAGAGTGTTTTTGGAGAAATAAAATAGACATCATTCAATTTGATTGTATGTATACAATAAACAAAGTTTTTAGGTTGAACAACGAATAGAATGAACTGTCATGTTCAGTGTTACATCATATAGTGGAGCAAAGTAAACCAGTTTGTATTTGTAGCCACAAACAGTGAAAAGGTCATGTAGCAAATACAGGTAGGTGCAAAGAGAGGAGGATTGGTATCCCCAAAAAATTATCGACAATATTATTCATATTTTAAACAAAAATATCTATCTAGGGATGTTTTCTTGCAAAAAACTACTTCTCTAGAGATTTTTTGTTTCCAATTTTTTTGAAAAGTATGAAACCAATGTGCACCAAACTTCTTTCAAGCCTGCTCCCATACAATAGCTATCTTTTGTACAAATTTCAGCCCTATCTGTTTGGTAGTTTTCTCAAAACTTTGAATGCAAATTTTTTCCAGAAATTTTTCCTTCTCCAGTTTTCTTAGAAACTACTGCATTAATAGGTACCAAACTTCTAAGAGACTTGTACCAACATAAGGAAAATCTGTTGTAAAAATTTCGGCCTGATCCGTTTTTTCATTTTCTCAGAATCCCGGAAAAAACACTTTCCCAGGAATATTTTGTTTTCTAGTTTTCTTAGAAATTATTTAACCAATAGGCAAAAAACTTCTTTCAGACCTGCTCCAATATGAGAACTATCTTTCTTAAAAATTTTAGCCCTATCCACGTGGTAGTTTTCTCAGAAATGTGAATACAAAATTTTGGTAATATGAGCTATTGAAAGGTGTGTTGAATCTAAGAAACCAATTAAGCATGAGAGAAAATAAAGAGATGGTAAGAATTATTACTAAGTAGTGAGGAAAATAAATTAAAGATTGAGAAAAAGTAATGAAGGCTTGAGAAAAATAAATGAAGAAGCAAGCAAAGTGGATGGCAAGTAAACTTGTTTTCGAATGGTAGCCATCAGAAAATTTGACACTTTTGGAAAATATCGCGGTTGATGCGCTCAAAATATTTATTTACTAGGAATTGCGAAAGGTGGATATGACTTTGACCCAGCTCCGTGCAAATTTTTTCCGACAAACTAATGAAAATCTGATAATGTCAATCTTGATTTTTTTAAAAGCACATTAAGTTATAGGTACTTATCACGGAATACTGATGAAAATGATACCATTTATTCTGGAAGGAGGAAAAATATGAAAAAAGCGTCGTCTTCCTGTTTATTTTCGTTCTTAATGTCAATTGTCGATGCCCTATCGAAGACAAGATTAAAAGGAAAACCATTTATTATTACTTTCTTTACGTTAAACTGATAAAATCACTCAATAAGTTGCTCTTGTCTGTTTTTCCGCTTGTTTTCCCTTTTTTCTTTCACTTAATGAATATCAACGCTAGAATGCAGAATTCAAGATAAAGAATCGAATTAATAGACACCAATAGGTAGCCGTTCCACTTTGGATGGATTCTTCTTAAAACCCTTGCGTTTGTATTCATTCAATCAGTGTAATACCGTACACTCCAGAATGGCTAATTAATATAATTTACACGATCTTTCTACCTTCTGAAACTGGATGAATAGCAAAAGCTTTTTAACCAAGAGGGAAAAATTATTAAGTTACAAAATGTTATTTATTGAATTTTTTTGTTCGCTGGTACTTAAAGCAACCATGTTTTACTTTTCAGACCTACTTCTTGCTATTTTAATCAATAAATTGTAAAGAATGAGTGGAAAATGTATTTCGAATGATGTTTCGCTACTTTAAAAAAAAAGTCGTTGATACTTTTTTTTTTCACTGCGACAACAAAGTACTTATCAAAATTATCAACCTATTATTTTTTGCAACATCCCCTACCCTCCCCTCAAAAAAAAGATAAATAAATAAATAAATAAATAAATAAAAGGCATAAGGTAGTTTTTTTTTTAGAACCAAATAATAATTAATACCTAATTTTAATTTTTTTTAACCAAAAAATTTTCGAACCTTTGTCAACTACCAACTATAAAAAAAATGAGTACAAAGAATTTTTTAGAACCAAATAATTAGGTAACTTAATAATTTTAATTTAAAAAAAAAAAAAAAAATTGTCGAGCTGTGCAGGAAAGTGATTGAGTGTGTGACAAAGTCAACTCAAAAATATGCATGCACTTAACAATATTTTTCCGAGTCGCGTTGATATTCTCTATGTTTTGTTCAGTCAAAGGGCATTAAAAACGTATTTTTCGGTTGGATGTTGCAAAAATGTTATATATTGAATTTTTTTGCTCATTGGTTCTTAAAACAATCGTTTTATTTTTCAGAGTACCTCTTGCTATTTTAATCAATAAAATCGTGCATTTATTCAGTTATGAAGGATGAGTTGAAAATGTATTTTGAATGATGTCTCACTATTTTTCAAAAAGAGTCGTTGATGCGGTTTTTTTGTTTTCTCTTTTTGACTGTCGCAACGAAGTATCAAATTATTAACCCATTTTGGACAAACTCGACTTGAATTTTTATCGGAAAAAGTTATTTCCAGTGAGTATGCAATTACAGTAACCATATTAATTATACAATATATTAGCTCGATTGGTGTAAATTAGTTAATGTTGTTAATATTTTTTATTTTTAGCTCGTTGAGTGCGGACGGGGGTGTCAACCATACCCTTTTCTCCGACCCATCGATTCCAAAAATCGAATATTCGCCTATATAGTTCTGAAAATAAAAATGTATTACCTTCAATTTTTGGACAATTACCATCAGATTGGAGACAGAATTTGACACAATTATTATTTCTCTCAGTCATCCAAAAATGCAGCGTGAATTTCATGACTATTAGGTAATTGAGGGGAAGCGGAATACTAAAACCATTAACACCGATATCTGCTTCAACAGTTGCATTTTCATTTTTCAAACCCCTGAGTGAATTCAGGCTTACAAAATATTTCCTTCTTGCGTGGCTCCTGTGCACGCTACCCATCAGTTGAAATTCGACTGGAAAAAGATAAATTTCACATCGCTCACAATATTTTCACGTTTACGCTTTCTTTTATGACACCCCAGTACAGGGATTTCACGATGCGGTATTTATTTTCAACACATAAATAGGCCTTTCTTTCTTTCTTTCTTTCTTTCGCTCGATGTACGACGGAAAGCTCTATAAAATACATCCTTTATGTCGCGAAATTGTGTTAAACAATACGCTTAAAAACATTTTATTTTAGTGCTCCGATAAAAAAAAAGTGTTTATATATAGACAGTGGTACACAAAGAAAATGAAAAGGGAAAAAAGTGGAATAATGTATCAAAAAAAGGAATTGTATAATGTAGCTAGCATTACTTAACAGCTTATAGGGCCCGTCTTGGGGGAAAAAAATGAATAAGAAGGTCGAAAAGTATGAATACAAAAAATGTAGAGTTCGTCGACTGAAATATTTGTGCAGATACGAATATTTTAGTCTACTCTACACCTTACCTCCTAAAGCTTTTTCGCATTGTTGTGGAAAAGATAATGTCCGGAAATGAAACTGAAACTTCTTGCGAAAAAGTATTTTGATGGCGAGCTGTTCTTTACACTTCTACAGTATAGTATTTTTTATTAAGTTATATTTAGAATTTTCTCTCCATAAATATGAGTCAAACTATTTACTGAAGAATCGATGTCGAAACTTTAATGAACGATTGAGTAGTAAAAAGTTTACCTTGTCTCTAACTCCAATCAACTGATATTAAATAATTTATCATTCGTACTTTGGTGAATTTAATTTTCATTTTTTGTTGTTTTTTCTTCAATATTTGATATCTGGTATTACATAAAATTAGCGGTTAAAACGCTCTCCTTTTGTTTTAACAAAAGAAGAAATACGTTATTGCAATAGTACCTGAAAATTTTGAAAAATTTAATGTTGTATTTGATTACCTTCGTGGAAGTTGATGAGTTTCCTGCACTCGTAATATTTCCAGTGCAGTTAGTTGTGTGATAGGCAATAAAGATGCTAATTTTTTGTACAGTCATTCATGCTCTGTGCAAGAACATTTAGGCATAGGTCATGGCCCACCCAAAAACTTCTTGGTTGATCGAAAAATTTGATGGAGAAGAGAAAAAACCTGTGTCAATTGAGAAAATTTTCTTTTTGAGTCTACTTTTTGTCTGTTCTATGTGTACTTGTACTTTTGGATAGATTTCGTAGAATCTATCCATTGTGGAGAGTTGTATGTCACGACTTCAGGAATATTTCATGATAGTTTTTCCAATCGTAGTCCCCAGACCTCGAAAATACTCTCCCTTTAAAGTATATATGTATAAGGCTCAAAGGAGTCTCGAAATAAAGAGGCGAAACGGAAGAACGAATGCTTTTAATGAAACAAAGAATTCGAACATAAAGTCGTTTCGCGGATTCGAACAGAGGCGAAGCGAGAACAAAATAAATCGACAAGTAGTCGGAAATAAAGCT
Source organism: Ericerus pela (assembly GCA_011428145.1). Taxonomy (NCBI): domain Eukaryota; kingdom Metazoa; phylum Arthropoda; class Insecta; order Hemiptera; family Coccidae; genus Ericerus; species Ericerus pela. Next base: position 847,019 of record WOFM01000149.1, on the reverse strand, counting down.
GTGTAGCGGAGGCTACGAAAAACATACTGAAACAAGTTACAACCAATGTACAGAGAATTGTTCCACGAGTAGACGCTTATCAATAAAGCGATAAGGAGGTGGTAACAGAGACTGAATGACAGAGAGGGAGAAAGTGCGATAGGCTGCAGCGAGGAATGAAGAGAGGAAAGTCTTACAAGTCCCTCCCCCTCTCATTACGAGATGGGACGGAGCACTTGCGAGGAAGGTGAGAGGAAACATGTTATTTACAAAGCTGAAAGTTAAATTACGAAGATTTTACTAGTTTAGATGCGTGGTAAATACAATCGCGTAACGGACCATGTCCGACTTGAAGGACAAATACGTTATTTGAGAGCCGTTGGATGATGGGGAAGGGTCCGATTCGAAGGGGATCAAGCTTGGAACGGTTGAGCTTGCTTCCGTTCTCCACGAAGACGGTGTCCCCGATGTCGAGGTTGATATCGGACTTGGATAGATCATATTTACGCTTATTATAGTCGTGATATAACATTGTGTTTCGGAGGGCTGATTCCCCCAGCCAAGTGTAGGTTGGGAGGACTGAGGGTAGGATTCGGAATTGGGCAGCTGGTTGTGCCATGGAAGAGGTAAGACGGAGGGTATTTGGTTACGGAATGCGGCGTGTCATTATACTGTTTCACACACAGTTGTGCAATAGTAGTCCAACTTTTCCGCGGGGGTGTTGAAGGATCGTGTTTCACGCAGCAGATTGCGTTTACGAGCGTCTGGTTTAAGCGCTTGTTTAAGCCATTTGACGCGGGGCTGTCCACTGCTGTGAAAACGTGCTGGATGTTGGAAGAGGCACAGTAAGAGCGAAATTCGTTGGAGGACAACCCCCCGTATTGATCGGTAAGGAGCGTTCTGAGCAGGGTACGCTTCTGTACTGAGTCAACAAGGGAAATCATCTCGCCGGCGGACTGCCCTTTTGTGCATAGAATGAAGGCGTACCTGGAGAAATGGTCAACCAGGAGATGTAGGTAGCGAGAAGAGGAATTTTGTCCCCCGAAACCACCGATGGTGTCGAGAGACATTATCTCACAGGGTTTTGTAGCAGGACCTAGGATACCCAACCTGGCACTTCGGCATACAGTTCGTGACTTACAAGTGACGCAGATCTCGCATTTCCGACATACCTGGCGCGCTAAGAAGAACATACGGGGGAAAGTGAACGATTTACAAATTATTGCGAGTGTGCGCTTCTCGCCTGGGTGGCAATACGTTACGTGGACTAATTTCATTAATTTCTCGCCAGCTGTCTGGTCGAGTAAAATTTGTGGTTGTCCGTTTACTTTACGATAGATTACGTTATTGTGTGTGATGTCATCAGGAGACGCAGTTACATTATTTTGAAGTGTGTGCAGCTCACTGGAAGAGAGGAAATGGAATTGTGGAGTGCATGGTATGAGTGGTTCGGGGGTTGTGTCATCAGGAACCGGGGAGAGGACTGGGTTTTGAGATAGACAGTCGGCTTCGATGTTCGAAGAGCCAGGGTAGTAGAGTATGTCAAAGTCAAATTGGAGAAGGTCATTGGCGAGATTGCCTAGCTACTCGTCAGTTCGAGCTTTGAGGTTAAGATGTTGGAGTGGCTTGTGGTCAGTATAGACAGTGAAACGTCTACCAATAAGCCAGTAACGCCAAAAGCGGACGGCTTCCCGGATTGCCATACTTTCGATGTAGATGGCCTTCCTCTTCATCTGTGCGCTTGAGAGTTTTCTCGAGAAGTAGGCGACGGGTCTCAAAGAACCGTCTTCCTGCGTCTGTTTAAGTACAGCGCCTATTCCAAGAGTGCTGGCATCAGTAAAGATGGATATAGGTCTGTCCCTATCGAAAATGGCAAGCACAGGGGAAGAAGTGAGGAGGCGTTTTACTACCTCGAGGCTAGCCTGGCATTCTGGGGACCAGGAGAAGGGAACGTTCTTGCGGAGTAGGTTGTGGAACGGTTCCAAGAGAACGACGGAGTTTGGGATGAACTTGCGATAAAAGTTCACTTTTCCAAGGAACTGACGGATTTTCTTTTTTGAATCGTGGGTGGGGAAGGAGTTAATCGTGGAGAGGTTATCCTGTAGAGGCTGGACGGAATTTGGCCCCAGGATATGGCTGAGGTATTGGATTTTGGATTTTGCGAAGCTGCACTTTTTGAAGTTGAGGCGAAAGCCTTTGGCAAAAATGGTGTCAATTACGCGCTGGATGTGAACGAGGTGTTCTTCAAAGGATTTAGAATAAATTAGGATGTCGTCCAAATAATTGACGGCAAATCCGTCAAGGTTATTGCTCTTGAGAGCGTTAGCAAGAATTCGCTGAAATACAGCGGGCGAAATTTTAAGGCCGAATGGCATGTTATTCCATTCGTAATGGCCCTGTTGCGTAATAAGGCTGTTTTATGGCGGTCTGATTCCCTGATGGGGATGGACATAAACGCTAAGTTAATATCTACGGCTGAGAGCCAGGAGCAACCACAAGTGCGGACGATAATATTGTCGATAAGAGGAAAGGGGTATTGTTTGGGAACGATAATTTTATTGAGATCTCGGTAATCGGTGCAGAAACGCGTCTTTTCTTTCTGTCCGGACAGACCTTCCTTTTTGAATTGCATAGTGACTGGGCTGGCAAAAGGGGAAGAGGAGGGTCTGATAAGATTGTGCTTGAAGAGCTCTTCTAACTGCTTTTCTATTTCAGCTTGGTCCTGGTAGGTGCAGTGGTACGGTTTTTTAGCAATATAGGTATCGCACGTTAATTTAATTGTGCATTCGTGTTTAGTTACGTTGCCAACATCAAACTTGTGAGAGGCAAATGCACGTGAATTTTTTTCGATCGAAGAGCGAATAGAGTTCGCTTTACTGATAGTTAGATGGGCGACTTTTCCTTGAAAGACTATACGAATTATAGTCGCCCCAGAGGGTATTGTTAAGGTTAATAGAATTTACTTTATGTGCAATTGAAGTCTCGGTACTCGTGGGTTTCACGTTATGTTGCGATAAGATAAGATTACTGTTGAGAGACAGGCCAAGAAGTGGTATTGAGTCGAGGCCTATGATAAAATCGTATACATCAATATCGATGAAATAGAATAAAATACGCCGAGTAACGTTCATAATTGTTATCTCAACAATTGTTAAACCTGTAATAGTGCCCGTTCCACTCGTAGTAGTGTATGCCAAGTTAATCGGTAGAAAACTGAAGTCTTTTATATTTTTTGTAGTTCGTTGGCTAATAGCCGACACATTCGATCCAGGATTGAAAAGACCCTTACCAATTAAATTTTGCCCGTACTTGACATTCAGGACTATGAGCGGGGGCCTCACTCGTTTTTTTGCATGTCAGAAATTTCGGACTGAAGGTTCTCTACCGAGAAAGAGTTGATGGCCTTGGGCTGTTGGGCGGGACCTCGTGCCTCAGCTTCACGTTTTTTATTATTACAATTAGATTCTGAATGGTTGAACCATTCTTTACCGTACCGTTTTTTGCAAAAGGCGCAAGGGGAGCGCTGAATAGACGCGAAGGCGTTCGAAGGTTTCGAGGAAGAGGGTTGTTGCGAGCGGGAGGGGTGTGAGGACAAATTTGAGTTCGGAGGTCGAGATTTTTCCGCAGTAAACGAATTTATTTTCTTAACCAGATTGCTCACTGAACCATACTCGGCGATGTCGATGCGGTCCTGCATGTAGGTAGGTAGACCGAGGGCGAGGTGGGCCATCTTAGTGAGTTCCGTCATGTTTGGATCGAAGCTGGAGAGCATAAGGAGTTTGGACTGGCAGTAGGCACTGAGGTCTCCGGAGAAGTAGCGGAATCCAAAGGCTGAGCGAGCCGCGGCAAGACCAGTTTGACTGAAATTGAGGAGGAACGATTCCCTCCAAACGGCCCAAGCAGTCGAGTTGGTGGTAAGGATTGTGGTATCGTACCACTTTCTGGCATCTTCCTCGAGGAGCAAGCGGAGCGCCTCCCAATATCTAGTCGCAGGTATGGCGAGACGAGCACACTCACACTCGAAGGTATTCAGCCAGGCTTCGGCATTGGCATTTTTACCTGAGAATCGAGGGAGTACAATGTCTTTGGCGAGGGAGGCTAGAGCCTTCTGAGTGGCGTCTGCGGGTAACAGCTGGTGAGGAGTTGGCTTGCACAGAGGTTGACGGCGGTTGGGGAGTGACGAACTTTTCGTCGAAGAGATCAAGTGGAACTCTCATAAAATTTGCGTTGCGGTTGGCGTCGAAGTAGAGATCAGCAACGGCCTTTGGGAGAGCGATGCGGAGGGGATGACGAACCCAGCGGGTCTTGGTCTCGCGTTTGGCGTTGATGGCTTCAGTCAAGGCGAAGAGGGCGTCATGATGCGAGATTGATTTTAACTCTTTGGGGAAGGCGTAGACATCTTCGTCGTCGTCGTCCTTGAGAGACTGGATGGACAGCATAGTCCAGACCGTAGTCTTGCCGGATGAGGCTGGCGCGGGCTCGGTGCGGAGAGTGAACTTGACCAGGGTGGTCATGTTGGAAATTGGATGCGCGGGGCGTGAGAGCGTAGAACAGGAGCGAAGGCTCAAAAAGAAGGGCGCACAGCATGAACGAAACGGAGATGTTCGAATTTATAAGGCTCAAAGGAGTCTCGAAATAAAGAGTCGAAACGGAAGAACGAATGCTTTTAATGAAACAAAGAATTCGAACATAAAGTTGTTTTCAGATTCGAACAGAGGCGAAGCGAGAACAAAATAAATCGACAAGTAGTCGGAAATAAAGCTGTGTAGCGGAGGCTACGAAAAACATACTGAAACAAGTTACAACCAATGTACAGAGAATCGTTCCACGAGTAGACGCTTATCAATAAAGCGATAAGGAGGTGGTAACAGAGACTGAATGACAGAGAGGGAGAAAGTGCGATAGGCTGCAGCGAGGAATGAAGAGAGGAAAGTCTTACATATATATGTACCTGTGTAATTATAATTATATGAAATTTTCCCACAAACTGGAAGGAATTCTTTACAAATCAAAATGAAATTCAGCATTTTCTTACTTTGGATTTATATCTCTGTTGAATTCGAAGATGAGCCGAATCCTAGCGACTGTTCGAAGTTGAAATTTTGTAGACAAATTCGAAGGCATAATTCTTTACAGATTAAAAGAAAATTTTTTAAGTATCTTCATTGTTTGAGTTCATAATTTGGTTATGTTTGAAGAAGGCCAGATGCGTCCATTGGTTTCCGAATTGCTGCTTTTTGAAATTTTCATTAAACGTTTGTGAAACAAAATTCTTAAAATCTATAGCTAACGAAAACCCGCCGTTAACGTAAGTAGGTATGTTTGAAAATCTGTCAGTTTTAAAAAAAGGTAAATTTCGTTGAATCTACCTATTATGGAGAGTAGCATATCAGAAATTCGGGAAAATTTCACCATAGTTTTTCCGATTATGGTCTCCAGACCCCAAAAACACCCTTCTGGTAAAAGTTTATATACACCTGTGTGCGTATACGGTATATAACAAAATTTGTACAACAATTTGGAGGGGTAATTTCTTTACTGATTAAGGTAAAATTTAGCTTATAGTTACTTTGGGTCAATACCTCGGTCATGTTCGAAGTTGGGCCAAATTGGCCCGTTAATTTCCAAATAACGGCTTTTTGAAGTTTTTATTGTAGTACGAAATTCCTAAAACATAGAATGAAACCAACCCGCAATATATATAATATATAATATATACACATATATTATATTATAAAGAAAAAAATTTGGATAAGTGTATGTTAAGGGTAATCTCAAAATTTATCAAACGGATGTTGATGAATTTTTGTACATGCATTTTTCATGAACCTAGGAAGGTTCTAAGCTTGGTTTTATCATTTTATCGCTTCGGAAAAATTATTTATAAAGGAAAATGGAAGAGGCTGTATTAATAGCGCTGCATGTAGTATATAAAGCGATCATAGGAAAAATATTATGTAAACTTATTAGTGCTTCATTTAACGGTCTTTTCCTGATTTTTAAATTTACATCATCGGAAATGTTTTTTGAGGCGCTGAATTTGAATTTAATGCTCATTTTATCATTTAACCCATTCGTCAACTCTCATTAGGCCAAAAAGGGGAAGAATTGTTTATTTTCAGCTTTTATTTTGTAATATATTATCGAACATGTTTATGAGACGCTGAATTCGAATTTTTTGTTAATTTTTTCATTAGACTCATTCTTTAACCCTTATTGGGGCCAAAATAAGGAGAATATTTGATTTTCAGATTTTATTGTGTAATATATTATCGAACTTGTTTTTTAAGACGCTGAATTCGAATTTGATGTTAATTTTATAATTAGACTGATTCTTCAACCCTCAATGGGGCCAAAAAGTAGAGAATTTTTCATTTTAGATTTTATCGTGTAATATATCAGTGAAAATTAATCTCAGGATTAAGGTCAAAGGTGCTAAGCATCTGTCAAGAAAAGCTGACACCATGTGCAGCTAGTTTAAAATAAAATTAATCTACCTTTCCAACTGTCTTGCTATCGGTATTTTTTTTATAATTTCTTCTTTTTTTTAGGCGAAATCTACCTTTTTCACTATCGTGCTGTCCGGATGTTTTTTGGATGAGGAGGGGGTTTGACAACAATCCCCTCCCTAAAAAACTATTGGCACTGAACATCAAAGTGGTTGACATCTGTTGTTCATTTTTTGAAGCTCTGGATTTTCTTTGTTATGATTGTCTGATGGGAAGCAGAAAATTGAATTTCTGTATTCTTTTCTTCTTTCTGTACCGTACTTCATGAACTGAAATGTTTACACCTATATTGTACGTAATTTCTCCTGTATCAGTTTTTACAAGTTTTATAAAAAACGCAACAAAAATCCTGCTGTTGTTATTGCCTTTATTTATGATTGGCCCTAAGCTTATAGGCTGGGCTCAAAAAATTGCTGCGAAGGTTTTATTTAATAACAACCGGCAGGAAAAAAAATGCATGGGCAATAATGCTTATCGACAGTTCTTTAAAGAAAATTTGAGATCAAGTTTTTTTTTTTTCGCTCCATTTACAGTTTCAATTTACAGCTTGATGGAAAATTTCCTTGTCGGATGGATAGATGTATTTATCCAATAAGTAAATGAATTATGAAGTGAAGGTAGTTATTTTTCATCGATTGGTATAATTTTAATTACCTTTTTTTTAATTATTTTTCCTGGAGAATGTGACATTTTTTACGATGGTAAGAGGTTTTTCTTTATCCTTTTTGTGAAATGAGTCTAATTTCTTATAAGTTATTATTGTATTACCTTTAACCTGCGGCTTTGTTCACAGTTGTGCAGCAAATAGGTAAGAAAGTTTCCGTGTTATAACCAAGAAATATATGTTTAAATCTACGACACATTAGAGGTAGGTAGTGAAGAAAGAATTAATATACTTACATTTACTTTTACTTTGCCTATTTTATGAGGATTCTAATGATTATGGACATAGGTGAACTTCCAGTTTTGGATCACTCTTAGTTGTGAGTCAAAATTTTCAAGGTGCTGCCCAATAGTAAAAAATTACAATAAGGTGTAATTTTTTCACCAAAAATGTTTCATATTCTTTAACTCAGCTTTTTTTAATATTTATTTTACATATAAATAACAAAAAAAAAAAAGGAGGAAAAAAACGTGAATCCTTCTGAGTTACTGTTTCATTGGAATCGCAGTTTTGGTATAATTATGAATCCACAATTTTTGCAACATTCTCATAGTTTAAATTTTGAAAAAAACTTCCTCTCTTTCGAAGGACCAAAAACATTCGTCTTAAAATTTCATGAATATGAATGATTTTCATCAGGCTTTTTCCAAGAATGAATTTTTTTTAAATAATCTACTAAATTTTAACGCGTACACTACTAAATGATTGAATAACTTTTCTTTGGTGAATGTCGTTAAAAGGTAGCGTTGATTGTAAAGATGTTCATTGTAGTGGCAGGGACATTATTGTTATGACACTTATATAATAGTATGTGTATAACATCCATAGAACTATAAAATGTATGTTGTCACACACCTATCTTGCTCACTAGGTACAACAACGACTAATGGCAACCTCCTAAGCCCAGTCCCTTGTCTACCTACTTTCCTTTAGTAGACAAGTGTCCTGTTTGCCTGCCATGCGGCCAAGAAATTGTAGGTTACAACCATAATACTGGGGGTGGTGTTTGCAGCCAGTCTTCCAAGATTTGCTGTTTTTAAATATCTGTAAAAAAGAGATTTAGTTACATATACACACAAGTACATTAATATTATTTACTTAAGTATAAAATATTTACACAAAAATGATACTTAAAGTACCTATTTACAAGAGGGCCAAAAATCTTAATACAAAGTAAAATAAATCAAAATTCATTTTTTTTTCAAGTTGAAAGTCAGCAAGTGACTCCCTACTTCTGATTTGTGGTCCAATAAATTGTTGGACAATTTGGATGGGCAGTTATGATTTAGCACTATGAAATAGTGATTCTGAAAGGAAGAAATACATTCAGATTAACAATTTTTTAAGTGAAGTTGTGATAGTTGACAAAGTTATCACAATTTCAGTTTGTGTGGATCGTGATCCTCTGTCACCTTTACCCGTTTATTTGAATAGGTAGGTAGCTGTAGGGTAAAGTAAGTATTGGACATGGTTGACTTGCCATGTCTTTAAAGAAAGCTCAACTTTAATGGTGCCACCAGCATTGAAGTTGTAGGTAGTGACTGTGTGCATGTGTGTTTTTACAGATCAAGTTTGGATAGAAGTTAGGCCAGTGCTGGGCTATCTTCTGTACCATTGGTTCTTAGCTCCAATGATGCTAAGAACTTTATAGGTATACTCACTGTCTTAGAAGTTGGTAACCTAATATGTGTGTGGTGTACTGAGCCATTACAAGATGTCATCAGGTTGACTACAGTGGTTAACTTGTAGACTCCTGGTTTTGTCAAATTGTCCAACATGTAGACTGTTTCCAATTTTTGGTTTGAAGGTAACCATACAATAAGCTTTGCTTACGCCTTTTGAGACTCTATTTCTCAGATGTGGAACATAGAGCTGTTTCAATGCAGCCCAAAGCTTATTAAGGTTATGCTTGTCAGTTTTCTAGAGGCCTTGTAAGTTTCTGGAAATTATATTGATCTCATCTAGCAGTTTGTCTTGGTCAAAGGTGAAATTTCTAAACTCCGCATGCAGGAAGTGTGCAGGTGTCAATGTTGCCTGCTCACCTTCATCCACTGTAGAGCAAAGAGGTTTCTCATTCATCATCACTTGTATAGAGCTGCTTGAAAATTAAAGTGATGATGAGAGTGTGGGCCCATGACTTGCTGGAATGCTTGTTTAAAAACTCCTGTGAGTCTTTTATACGACGCACCATACCAAGGAATCTTAGGTAAAGTAAAGTGCCAAGTTATGCCTTTTTGCATCAGTTTGTCATTTATAGAGCTGATATGATTGCTTCCTAATATTGTGGTAAGTTGGTTATAATTAACCTAAATTGGGCAGCATTGTCAGACAGTATTGATTTTAGTATTCCATAGTTTGTGTAAAAGGTCTGGAACATGATCCACTTTTCTTGTGTAGTTAATGATGATATGGTGCTCTTGTGGATGAACAGGTAAAGATCAGTATCCATTTTCTATATGTTGGTGTTGTTCATTTTGCCAAAGCCTTTTTATTTTTTGGCAAATACTCATCAGATACTTAATATAGACCAAAGACATCTACACCTATATAGGTGAAGGGATGTGTAAGTGCAACTAATCTGAAATCAGGGATTTCAGAGTGTGTTTGTTTTGTAAAAGGCCATTTATTTAGCTTTTTATACACTAAGAACGAGTTTTTTAATATATTAGGAAGTATTCTCATTACTTTAGGTACAAAAGGCTGCCATTGTGAACTTAATGCCTGTATGACTATTAAGTGGCTGGTGGAACATAACAAAATTGCAAGTTGGGGACACTTTTAATTTAAGTAATCCTATTTAAGACAAATTGCATCAACACTCTGTTTTCTAATAACAATGTTAGGATGAATTTACTGTCAGACTATAAGTAGGTCAGACTGTTTTCTAGATTTAGGAGTTTTCTTATATTTTTTATTCCTCTAGCTCCAATTAATGTTTCTAACCGTTCCAATTTTGGAATTAAGAACACTACCAAAGTGGAAGCAATTTTTGAGGCATCTACAAATATATGTAATTGTGCTTCAATTGGGTTGTAATTATCCAAATAAATTTCACATGGCAAGCAGTAAGTTGTGCACTGGGATAAATCTTCTATTAACTTTGTCGCTATTGGTTGAAGTGACAGAGGTAAAGATTAATCCCATTTGTAGTTTTCATTCCAGAGCTGTTTGATAAAGGCTCTGTGTAATGGTGTAATTGTTACAAAACAAACACGACAATAGTTTAAATGTATATTATTATAAAAAGGTGAACAGATTACTACAATAGTATGAACAACGTAAGAGTAAGAATGAATAATGAATAATAATAATTGTGCAGAACATTAGACTATATATAAGGGTGAAGTTCGAGTGATTTGAATTGGGTGTTGTGGGAGATATGAATATGATTGGATGTTTGAGTAAAACGTAATTTTGATAAAAACCAATGAAATTAAAAGGAAATGACATAAAGTAGGAGTGTTTAAGAAATTAATAGGAATTGGAATTAGTGCAAGGTATCGAAATATATTTGTAGAAAAGATGACATCATGAAATATAGACGAGAACAGTTTATAGTGTACAAGAGGTGATGTCATCAGCTAAGTCAAGACTTGAAAGACAAGTTTGAACTAGTCTAAAATGACATGAAAGAAAGGAAGAATAAGTAGACAAAAATATGAAGAATGATATAGGAAAATACAAATTTAGAATATATGAGAGTATTTGTAATAATTGGTATGAAAATATCATTACACTCTGGAAGGAATAAATACTAGGGCAAACCAACTGTGTGGGTAAAAAAATAGTGAGATTGTTCTGAGGAACAATCTCTTTGACCAGTTTTGTGCTTGGTCTTTTAATTTGGTTGGACTAAGAAAAAGTATGTATTTGTCCATACCCCAAGAAAATCCCAAATACTTTCATTTGAGGTTTAGTTAAGGTATGTTTGGGGGCAAAGTCATCTTGTAATGGGATGCAGTTTGTACCCCATTGTGAAAACTTCATGGAAATTTCTCTGATAAACTTATTTGCTTGATCATGCAGCTCTTTGGCTTCTTTTTAGGTATGTAATGATGTTACTAAGTTGTCTACATATATATTGTTCACATGTTTTTTGTAAAATTCCAGGTTTACCTGTTGGAAATGATGTGACAGGACTGCCATGAACAAAAATGGCGCTGTCACAATTCCAAAGGGTATGCGTTGAAATTGGAAAATTATCAAGTTTTCCCTGTATAATGGTTTCAATGGGTCTTTGACTCATAGACACCTAGTTACATCTCTGTCTTTGGGATCCGATTTGATGAAGGCTTTCTTGATGTCGGCCATAATGACATATTTGTCTTTACAGAAAGACAAAAGTATTTGGAGCAAATCTGGTAGGAGATTTTCCCCTTTGAACATGCAGTCATTAATTGAGTGATTGAATTGTTTTGTTTTTGCTGACCCATCAAATACTACCCTGAGTGGTGTGTTTTTTGTTAGATCCAAGATCCCTTTATGTTGTAAATAGTGTACAAGATCTGGCTTGGACTTTAGATCTAATTTCTCCATCATTTCCAACTCTACTAGTAAGTTGAAATATTTGTTTTATCATCTGTAGAACTCTGGCATTTTTTGTAGTTTTGATAGCTGATGTTCTAGTCTTTTGAATGATAAATTAAAATTATTGGCCAACACTGGTGGATAGTTTTTGTACAACCATTTTATTTGATAACAGTTTTTTACTAATTTAAAATTTTTGTAAAAGAGTTGTAAAGCATCAGCTTCTGCTTGAGGTTTTATTAAGTTATAAGATTCGATGCCTTAAGCCATCCACTTTCCATAAGTTCTCAACTTCTTATGGGATAGTCAAGAATATTGGTGTAAAGACTTCATCGACTGATTTTTAATCCAGGATGATGTCTCCTAACATGTGTCCAAACTTGGTCTATATTAATGTTAGAGTTGGAGATATGTGTTTGATATTTGTTACAAATGACCACATATAATCATTGCCTAACAATAAATCAACCTTGTGCTCATCGTCTATCTTGGAGAACTCAATGTTAGAGTCTTCTGGGAAATTTTTATAAAATTCTAACAGATTGGGCTGTTTCAAATTTTGTTTAATACTATTGATAGTTTTCACTGTAATTTGAATTCTTATTCCACAAGGTGTCAGAATTTCAAAATCTACTAGACATGATTTGAAAACATTTGACATTTCATTTTGTACACCTTTAAGTCTTATTACTTCTGTTTCATATCCTTGTAATTTTAAGGAACTGAAGGCGTAAGACATTGTAATAAAGGTGTCAACAATGCCACAATCAAAAAAACCTCTTCCTTTGATTGGTTTCTACAAGTATGGTGATTGAGCATTTGAACTTTTCTTGCGTTGGATAAATAATATAAAGTACTCGCTGCTAATGGATAAACACTCCTTTTGTTCCACACTGAGTTGCACCATTCCATTGGACGTCGCAATTTTAATGTGAAATCACCCTTTGGAACACATGATTTTATAGTATCAAAATTATCTGGTTTGGAGACTTTGGGAAAATCATCTTAATGCTTACTATATGCTTCCTTGCATTCCCATAACATCATGAACTAATTTTCCCCATGCTCCTTATGGATTGGGTATGGTGTGTTGGGATATAAGTAGGAATTATGATCCGTCGCAAAGCAGTTAAACCATTAGCAACATTAGACAATTTTTTGGTGGCAGTCCTGAAATTTGTTGTAAGTTGTGCAATGAGTGCACAACTTACACTTTTGGAATTCTCTCTGTCTTTGTTCCAATTTATTGAAGCATGAACTGGAGCAGAGAAAGAATGGGAGTTTGTTCATGCAGAACATACAAGCTTTCTGCGCATTAAGGGGGAGGTTCAAGCATACCAATTTCTCTTGTTCTTGATGTTCTGAAACAGAAGACATTTTGGGAGACTTAGAGGAGTTCCCCAATTCTTTTTGTGATTGCCTATTTGACTATTTGGGATTGGATTTATCCTTTCACTTTTGTTGATCGTTACTTTTCTGAAAGGTTACAGCCAAAAATCTGAAATGTCTTTAGGTTATTTCTTTTTGTTTTGACCTTGATTTCTGTTAATGTTCTTGTTGAAGTGATGTTTCTTATCTAACATCTCATCAATTTTAATAAATTTCCTAATAGCCAAGAACAAATGCGATATGTGACATTCATTACTTTTGAGGTGATTTCTAAATGATCATGGCGGGAATTTTTTCATTGCAAATTTGATCAATTTTTTTTTATCAACCACAGGTGATATTAGCCAATAATGATCAATGAGAACTGCTATTTCATCCATGCTATCTTGCATCAATGAAAGTGTTTGTATTATTTAAAAATTTGGTAATCTTAAACCATATTTCTGCCCTGACCTTGCTTGGGTCCTGGTACCTATCATGCAATTATTGAAGGCGTTGTTTGTATCCAATTTTGTCAAGTGCCAAATGAGAAAAATTTTGTACAATGTCTTTCGGCATTACTTGTTGGAATAATTTAATTTTTTATGGGATAGCAATGTTTGTATGAAGATGTACATATATTTTAAATCTTCTTATAAATCCAGAATAGCTTGAAATCATTTTGTATCATTCATCTATTAAATATTTGGATGGTTTCAGATTCATAGCTGGTTTTTCTAGACAATCTTCCCAGTCCAATTCCCAACAGCGGGGTATTGTATCCAGTTCTTTTGCATGGTTGTGTATGTTAATTGTATTACCTAAAATAGGTTGAGGAACCAGCTTGGTTGCTGACTCATAGGGTTGATGATAATTTGAACTTGTTGGTATGATGTTTGAATTTTTTATAACCAGGGTAGAATTTTCAGAATTAGGGTAGGGAGAATCAATGCATGTTCTTTTTGGTGTTAGTTCTTCTGACCCATTCTGTTCCTCATTCAATCGATTCCTTTTTACAGAATCGTTTGAATACGAGTATATGATAGAATTATTACCTTTTGGGATAGAGGGTCGGACAAATTCATCACAGAACTGATCTACATCAATTCTTTATTCCAATTTGATGTGTCCAACCATGTCAGATTGGTCTTGACCAATCCGCTCAATCTTTATCTCTTCTAAATTAAAATGTAGTTGATCTCGCATCACTCTGTCCATGAGATCCTTTAGTTCCTATAGGCACTGCCATTGTTGTGCTCCAGCTGTCATTGGAGAGAGAGTGCCTTCTGACATTCCATCTTAAGGCAGGCCAACTTACATTATTCTGCCTCTGTATATTCCTCTGGTGAGGCCCACATAGTTCCCCAGCCAGATCCACAACCGGCGCCTCTTTACATTCCAACCTTCATCTGTCTCTTTTAGAGTTTGTCAAAACAGCTGGGAGGTTCTGGTGTTGCTATAGGTGGAGCCAGTAGCTGGAATGTGGCCTTAATCTCCCCTTGTTTAGAATGCAACTTGAGGATTATGGAGTGTGCCAGTGAGGTTGTCCAACTCAATGGTATAGTATCCTGCCAATAAGATGGTGTCATAGTAGAGTTTGACATTAATTTTGTACTCATCTTCATCACCACTAAAATGGTATTATAATGCAATCGGGGTTGCTGGATTTCTCCGATCATTTGTCCTGCAAGGTCTTTATGAGAACAACATCCCTAGCATTTTTTTCCATTTGCCTTTCTACATTGTGATGTAAAAGGCCTCTGTGTTGAGCTATTTCTCATACTAGGGGCACATTAGCAATCACTAATGGGATGCTGCTCCTGCGGGGAAGAACTGCTAGCCAGATGTGCTGGGGATTGGTTGGCCAGCTGGGCCAAATATTGTCGCTGTTAGTATGTCTGTTGGTGGTGGTGGAGGTGATCTATTCAAATCTATTTCTCTCCCAGGCTCCTTCATTCAAATTCTGTGAAGAGAGAGATTATAAATTAGTATATATTACCATAATATTGAACTTTAATTTTCATAGGCTTAATTAGGTTTTGAAAATTTGGGTGTGACCCGTATGTGCAATGAGGGGTACTTATCGTGAGTCATGAACATTTTTTCAAAGTCACCATTGATTTCAAAAAATTTAGAAAGGTTGCGAATAATTTTCAAAGTCAAAAATAGGTTTTGAAAATTTTGGTGTGACCTGTAGGTGCATTGAGGGGTACACAAATCGCGAGTCATGAATATTTTTTTCAATGTTGATTTTTGATATCTTTGGTTGATCACATGATCATATCAGTCAGTCTTCCATTCCCTTACTGGAATGGAAGAAACCTTTTATCTTCTGTGTGTGTGGGGGGGAGTTGGTGATTTTCCTCCGTTAATTGTAAAGGAAGAATGTTATCGTGACTGTGTGTGTATTAGTGGGCAATTCATTCACAAAAAAAAAGTAATTTCTGAAAACTTTTGAAACAGAGATTATTTTTGAAGAAGGAAATGTTGCTTTTTCAGTTTTATCGCCAACTAAATTTTGATTTTGAATTTTGAACCCTCAATACTATCTGAAAACAGGTGTTTATCTAATTTTTATCAGTTTTGTAACATTCCATTTCTGTGGACATCCTCTTGTCAGTTTTTTGCTGTATTTATTTGAAAAAAATAGTTTAACTAAACAACAAATATTTTAGTACAATATTACACATCATATTCCATTGTCATTACAACTGCCATAAAAGACAGTTGATACGAACTGTTAAAAGTCTTCATTTCACTCTTCTGTGATTGGTTGTCATCTAATGGTATAACGTAGATCTGGAACTATAAGTAGATGGAACGAGCTCACAAAAACAAAATATCAGTTTTGTTTCAGTATTGCAGACGGGTCTCAAAGAATTTGAAACTAATTGATTTTATCTGAAATCAAATTTTATCCATTCCGAGTTCGTTCGCATTTCAAAATTTTGAAATAACTTCATCGGCAATTAAAAAAAAAACAAAAAAAACATGAAACTAAAGTGAAGCAAAACGGGCGATTACCCCATGAATCTTTTTTCTCTTGTAATTTTTCAAGTTTGAAAAAATTTGTAGTAATAAATAGACGACAGTGGGTTCCATAGATTTACATTCTAAATTTTCAAATATGATAAAAAAACAGCCATAAAATTTTTTGCCCCCGGCCTTGGAGAAATCCTGGCTGTACCCCGGTCGAAACTTTTTGAAATTCAGGCATTGTTCTCAGTTTTGGAGAAAAAAAAAATTGCATAACTTATTACTAGTTATGTAACTACTTGCTTTTGAAATAGGCGAGTAAGTAGTACCCAGTTATTTTGTATTACTTTTATGATAGGTACCTGTTGATTTTCGTACATAATTAATCTGCATAATTTTGACAACTATATAAATGAATAAACATGCTAATTATTTCTTGTTGTGAATAAAATACAAATGGGGTCAAAACAAAAACAATTTTTATTGAAACAATTATTAATATACGTATGCAAGCTGAATATTCTGTGAAAATTTGGCCTAAATCGTACATTTGGTTCTCGAGATATTACTAAAATGCCGCTATCAGATATAAATTTTTATCATTTAAGTCAGACTGTCTGCACAAAATTTTAGTGAATGGTTCTCTCGCAGTTACGTTTGAGGAGTTTTACTGTAGAAAAGTTCAATGGAAACAAATGGGAAGAATAACAAAGGTTCCTTGACAGCCCTCAGAGGCAATTCGTGTAATTAACTTTAAAAATTTTTTTTTTCTTAGTTGGTCGACTTGTATTTCCATAAAGTAAATGAAGACTTTGATGCCCAAACAGTGAGGTTGAGATAAGGGATATTATGCCACTTTGAACTTCCCTAGTAGTCATCATAAACTCATTAAATACAAGAGGAATTTAAAATTGTATGAAACTTACATTTGACAAATTAAAATTTTCTACAAGAATTCTTTTTTATTTGTAAAATATTTCTATTTATCCAATTTTTATATGATTGTTTCATATCACAGCAGTTCATTGAAATACTTTCAAGTTACTTGCTTGTTTACATTTTAAACTAACTGAAACCTGAATTATTTAATTTTAAATTTATTTGACCCAACTTAATTTTCGTTTCATTTCAGTCTGCTTTCTTTCATGTTTCTATTATTAAATGTTCATTCTAGCCATTTTCGTTCTTTTCCCTTATTCGAAACTCACCCTCCTTTACCATTTGAGCAACTGAAAAAATTACTTTGGAGTGGAACAAATTGAATAGGTAATCATAAATACCTTCAAAATTAGCTCAAACTCTCCCTATATCAGTTGTATAATTTCCAAAGTTACGTCCCTTGCTTTCAACTTCCTAAACTACCTAATGAAAAACTCTTATCAGTTAAACTCCTATCGCTCATGTAAACTACTTCATTAGGCTTTAGCTGTATAGAAATCTGACAACAGTTTTGACTGCATAATCAAATCAATGAAAATAGTTTCATGAGGCTGCATAGAATATAAAACTTGCCAGACCAGTTATACCTGTTACAATCAAATAATTTTGATTTTGAATAGATGACTGGTCTGCTAAACAGTGGCCAAAATCCGTTGTTATGTAGCTTGTAGCCGCAGCTTAAGGATCAGTTGATTCACTTTGGATTCTCTTTGGCCAAAATCCGTCATATCTCCTCGATCGTCTCAACCTAAATTAACTTGAACCTTTTTATTTATTATTCACTCACTAAAAATTAATTCAACACTTTTAAAAACTAGTTTAGTTGTGGGTGGTCCTATTTATTCAAAAATTACTAATTCAGGATCATTAAAAATTAACTGACTCTAAAGTTATCTTCATTATCTAATTAAAACCGTCCTGCTTCAGTAATAGCTGTTTCTCATTCCCAATTTTTATGTTAAAAAGCTATCTTCTTTCTTTAATTTATTTCAAGCAAAAATTGCATTTGATTATTCGATTTAGAAATAATTCAGTTAAAATTTACTCGCACAGCAAAGTGTTACCTACATATTCATTCATATCTCTTATTAAGACTTATGTACTCATTTACTCAAAAATTACTCTCTCGTGTATTCAAAATCGAAGGCCTATTTTTTAAATGATTCATATTGCCTTGCAAGTATCATACTAAGTTCGTCGATATTATCTTTTTACTCATCATGCGTTGATAATCTAGGTACATGCAATTATTTGGATATTTGAAGTGATCGTTCTCACAAATATCACCTGAATATTTTTATAATCATATTTTTTCAAACTTCGTTCAAGAGTTTGAAATTAAATTTAAACTTTTGATTCGAATGATGGATTTACTAATTTTCACATTTAAATTTGCTCGTATAGAAGTGTAAAAAAATTGTTAAATTATTAACATAACTCGTTTATGTATTCAAAGATTTCATTAGATTTTAATTTTTTTCGTTGCAAAATTTATGGACCAATTGCCCAAAATATTGTTTAACTTGCGAAAAGGGAAAAAAATTTACATTTCATTCAGTATTTTATTTGATAAAAAAATAAACAGTTTTTTCAAATCATAGTAATTTAGTCAAACTCGAAATTTGTTAAATGAAAAAATATTACAATTTCCTCATCCCTCACCCTCTTTTCAATTAGCCAAAATATCCGTTGAAATACAAAGAATCGATGGGTTGGATTGGTAAATTACCTACGTAATAATTTGGAAAAAAAGAAAACAAAATTACAATTTTAGTCTAACGAATAGTGAATTTGAAATGAAATAAACTTGAGACTAAGTAAGTTTTCTTTCGTGGTCGATAGTTTTTTCTTATTGTATAAATTTCTGTTCAGTTGGAGGCTAATACGATAATCTATTCGTTCGAATCGGATTTCCATTCGCGCTAATTAATGACGTCGGTGGCAATGACAATGATGATGTGATTTGGATTCTTTGCTGGAGTCACGATGGTATCTGTCTTTGTCATGCGAGTACGGGTGCACTGAAGTACATTTTATTGTGTCTGAACTGCGAAAAAATAAAAATTAGATAGAAAAAGTCAAATACAAAAACTCAATTCAAAATATTCGAGTATTTTTCTTCTATATTATTTTTACCTGTTTGATGCATTGGTACTGAATATTGATAGTATATTTCCTCCTTATAAAATTAGGGAGTAAACGATTTTTATTGACTTATTTTTTCTCTTATTTGTATTGAAAGAGATATTATAATCTATGGCTAACCCAAATAATGCTTCGAGGAGATTTTTAAATACCATTTATTTCTTATGTCCATGTGTAGACGTTTACGAATGTACTTGGAGCAGCGTAGAAAAAATAAAAAAGCTATAGGGCAGCAGCAGCTCCGTTAGGAAAAGTATATATTGAAAAAGTAGAAAATTAGTGACTAATGAAATAAATAAAAAGTTAGTAATAGATCATATCTGATGATTATATTAAATTTTGTGACTGTTGCCCTGTGATTACTTAGTTCAAAACCATTACCTCTTTCAAAATAAAAATAAAAATGGACTATATGAAAGTACTATCTGGGCAGTCGGCTCCAAAGTTGTAGCATACCTGTGTTACAATAAATAATTTTTATGAATATTTATTCTAATATCGGAGCTTCCACACCAAAATCAATAGGCCAGATCTGTGGCTGAGTGCTAATGTTCGCACTAAATTTCGTGATTATCGGACAAAAATTCCTACCTATACCACGATTCTAAGAAAAGGGAATAAAAAATCAATATATAGGTATATACATATATCACCTTCACCCATGAGGGCTAATATCGGATCAAAATTAATGAGTATGTTTTGAAAACTTACTTGTAATTTAAATATTGAAAATTCGTTTTTCTCAAATAAATAATTATTATAGTTAATTTAAAAAGTAAATAAGTGAAAAAGTTCAGAGAATAAATTAAAAACTTTTCTTCTGTACTCGATGGGGAAAGATTGGCGTAGGTACTCCTCTAAAACGTGCCTTCGATAGAAAGCGACGAAAAGAGGGGGGATGAACAGCCATTGTATTCCCGGTTATGTAGGAGGTAAAAAGGGAACACAGCAGTAATCTAATGTAGGTAGAAAAAATTATATCTCACTACTCAGTATTCCTGTGAAAAAAATCCTAATCACTGGTAGCAAAAACATATTTCGTTTGATAACATTGAGTGGCAAAGTGCCAGTGGTGTCCTTTAGTTTGGTTACTCGGCAATATGCAGCAGAGTGCCTATGTTGTGCTTTAATTTTTTCAGGTAGCGGCATGTAGCAATGTGCTGATAATGTAGCTCAGCAAGAGTTAAAAAAAGTATCAAAACGTGATAGTAATAGGTAACGAGATTTGTTGGTATTTATAGCTGTGTTCCGTCACATTTTCCTGGCTGGAAGTACGTTATACGCTTATGCATATGTTAAATGCCATCTCTGTCGTCCTGGATCACTTTTTAAATCCGCAGTATGCTGAAAAGTTGGATAACCCTTTTTTTAAGCTACGAATAGGTATATGAATGGTATTGCTCCTGCGTTTATTTTCTCTTTTTGCCTATTTTTCATCTATGGAACGTAGATACCTAATCATAGAATTTTTGTTTTCTAAATAAAATTCTTTCTGTGTGAGCTGAAATTTCAGAGATCATCACTGCGACTAGAGGCGCGTAAAAATTTCGAAGACTGAAAAAAATAGATAATTATCTTGTTTATCGAGTTTCTATTCTCCTATATCGGATTATCAATAGGTATAAGTAATGTTATAATAACTTAGGTATGAACTGAATACTTGTAGTTCGAAGATTCATTTCGACTTCCACATTTCTTCACTAAACCCTTGTTTATTGGTCGACATTCCTTGTAGTACAGATTTTTAAGTCTTTCAAATTCATTCTCGGCTGGAAAAATTTATGCTAAGAATGAAAAATTTTGTTATTAGGTTGCTCACACATTTTGTTTGAAACTTACAGCTTATTGAAGTTGTATCATCGTCATTATCTGGATTTTGAACGTATATTTTGATTTTTTGATGTTCTCTGAAACAAAAAGGCAAACATTACCTTAAAAATGCCATACCTACTTTACAACATTGGGGGCCCTATTCTAGATTAGGAAGATAATAATTTCGACTAAACTGAAAATCGAATGCTGTAACTCGAAATGAATTGCTTGACAAAAATAGTTTCTGATGATCGCCATTGTCTTGTCTGTTAGCTCAAAATTTTGACTAGAATTATGTTGTTGTAGATGATTCCTAAATCCTTTTTTCCTGACATCCATGATTATAAAGGTCAAGTTGTGAGAACAGTTTTTTTTTTTGCAAACTCAAAAGCAAATGTTTCTGAAGTACGAGCTTTTGGTATTTAATTTAAATTATATCTAAGATCTATTATAGTGGTCGTCGGTCATCTACGGAAAAATCACACTTACTTTCTGTCATCTCTTCCGTAATCATCGTGCGATCTTGTTTTGAGAATGCCACGGTTTGATTTTCGGGTCGTATACCTATCGGATGACATTTTTCATTTTTCGAACAAAATTAACAAATTGATTATTGCCTCGTAAAAACGTTCTTTTCGTAACCAATAATTTTCGTTTTTTTTTTTTTTGAGTGGTAAATTTATATAAAAAGGAATTGTTCAGGGGTGCGTTCTGTAATTCGTTTGGAAGATGTTCGGAAGACGCCCAAACGTCAACCAAGCAATCCTTAATAGTAGAGTGATCTATATGAAGTCATTCTAAACAGTTTCATAACCGTGGTTGGACATGTCCGGACGTCTTTCAAATCTACCTTATTAGGAGTCGGTTATGTGGGTAAATGTAGACAATGTTTCATTATTTACTATTTAGGAAATGGTTAATTGGTTGACCTGGTTATTATAATTTTTGTTTTTTGTTTTGTTGATGTCAAGATGGCGAAGTTTAGCAAAGTGCGTTCCATAAAGAACAAAACAATCTCACCCTGATGATGTAATTTTATCATCTCTTCAAGAGTGAAGTAAAAAAATTGTCAGATAATTACATACTGCACCCCAGTTTTGTAAAAGTTTTCTGGTTTGTGCTGGACGTTCATATATTCTGCAATTGTGTAGGTATCGAAAAATTTAAATTATAAAATTAGAACTTCGGTATAATATATATAACGATATTAATAGTAGGTACATGGAATTATGAAAATAATTGATTTGTAATTTATAATTTTATTGTCGCTTGTTTAATATTCGTGGGTGTATTCTGTAATTTGGTTGGAAGACAGCCAAACCTCAACTGACCATTTTGTAATATTGTAGAGATCCGTATGGAGTCATTATATCAGTCCATAACCTTGGTTGGATGATGTCTGGGTGTCTTTCAAATTTTCCTGCCTAAGAGTGAGTAGAGAGTGGGAAGATATATTTATCTTTTTGAATTATGTGAATTTGTAGTGTGAGAAAGTTCAGGTGAAAAGCACAGACGCAGGGGTAAAAATGGTTGAAAGAAGAAATCAGAAGAATGCAAGCTAGTTACAGACATACATTGTATTTCATGATCAGAGCAATGAAATTAATTGGGGATTGAGTGCACACAGTTTTATTTCACACTCATTACTTATATGACAAAGGACTCGAAAAAAAAAAGAGTAAACACATTGGAGAGAATATAATATCTGTATTAAATGAATACAATAAACAATAGGAGGAGCACATGATGATGTATATACAAATAAAAGAACCAAAAATATATTATTTAAATTTCAAAAAGAATTAAAAAAATTACATGTGAAGAACGGAAGTGCCAACATATGTTAAGTTAATTGGTTAAAATCACGAACTAGAACCACAATGGCATTAAATAATTTCAAGAAAAGACAAAATTTATAAAGAAAAGCATCACATTGAAATATGAAAGAAAAGCCATTGTTTGAGACTTGGCATTCAAAACATAAAGGCCAAAAGACAAATTTAAGAAATAAAAGCTTAAGCCAAAGAAAAAATATAGTGGTCTGAGTTTATAGCGGCCAGCAGTTAGTAGCTTCATTCTTCAACGTATGTTCAAGAGTGAAAAGAAAATAACAAAAAATAATGAACAAATGGTCAAATTAGGTTCCTCATGCTACAAATTGTGGATTTCTTTCTTTGTTTACATGATGAAACATTGTGAAAATAGTGAAATGTGGAAATATCATGATAAATTAATCATACCAAATTCGTTTTTGACTTTTACATACGTATTTAAAATGTTTAACAGTTTGAATAACATTTTCTCCCTCATGTTGTATGCTATAAATTTGAGTTCTATACCTTAAAAGAAATCAAATCTGTTATCAATTTATTATTTCTTTGCCAATTGATGAACATATTGCCTCAGTACGTTCTGAAACAGTATAAAATTTTTTCACTCTGATGACGTCATTTTATTATCTCTTCTTGAATGATACAGCAGTTGTCCGAAAATTATAGAACACGCTTCTGAGTCAAGGATGTTCTTCAGTTGAGGCTGATAATAAAATTTCAACTAACTACTATTTTTCAATTTGCATAGGTAGTGTGAAAAAAATTGGAAGTATCCCATTTGACAGTTTTTTAATTTTTAATTTTGAGGGGAAATTATTGTACTTATCTACTCAACTGGGGAAGTATGATGCTAACAGTTGCATTTTAGTAATTCTTTGTTAAAATAACGAGATTTTTTCACGGAGATGTAAAAATCTTGTAAGTTGCTACCTTGAACATTAAAAAAAGAAGATAAAATGAGAAAAAAACTGTCTATGCTTGTCATCTCATAGTTCTGACCAAAGGCGTTGACGATGATTTAGTCATTGTAAAGTTGTTTTGTCTTATTTTTTCGATCGTCACATTTCCAATTCTTACCCTTCTATCTTCTATCCATTTTGCCTTTCATGGTAAACTTCAGATCAAATATCACCATCCTGAGTCGAATTAATTGTAACCTTATGTGTATAGGTACTTTGAGGCGAATATATAGTCGGTCGTCTTTTAAAAATAATTATCTTCACTTTCCTTTACGTCCACTAAGCAGTTACGCTTAATGCAGCACTTATCATTAATATTATTAGTTAGCAAACTCCATACCGATTAGTCATCAGTAAATCCTATGAATAGTTCTTGGAAGCTTTTTTAAATTTATTCATACAAGACGTGAAAATGAAAGTAGGCCATGTAAAATGAATAGGAAAAAATGTTAGTTGTTATGATTTTAAATTATCAAAATAAATTATCGTCACGGCCTCGTAACCTTTGTGAACGAATCAAAAAAATAATAAATAAATAAATAAATACTATATAAAAGCTTGAAAATTACGAAAAATTTCTTTAAAAATTGTACAAAAGTTACCGGATTTTGCGGTTCTCTGGTTCGCATTAGCATAAAAAGAAATTTAATATTTCATTCATATATTTAGTAAGTATAATATATTGATGCATACACATTCCACGCTCTACGGCCTTTAAAAGCTGTGTTATAAAAGTGGACAAATGAGGCAGGCAAGTTATTTTTATGGTAAATTTATAAGCGGCTGGTCGATTTCTTTAAGTTTGATTTTTCCTCTCGTTAAAAAAGTGTTAGGTACTTGAATTTGGTATATGTTTTTCACCAACAAATAAGTTCGCTTTTGAGAAAAAAAAATTGACTGATTTCAGAATTTAGTAACTAAGTATTCAATACGTACTTTTTTCGACGAACACATTATACCCGACTCACTTCATCAAAGAGGACAAGAAGAAAAAAAAAGCTTTGCTCAACCTCTGTCAAGTTTTTGTACTACTTTACTTATAACAAATCGGCTGAAAACATTAATAAAATTGAAACGACTGTCCTTAAACTTTTATGGTTCTGAAGATGGTAATGCTCAATTTGACGTGAAAATTTAAAACTCAGTCTTTTTACTTAGCAAATGGAAAAAGCATAAAAATGTTTTTTTTTTTTTTTTAGAAAATCGTTTTGATATTACGTAAAAGAAAAAAAATAGAAAGTATGCGTCTTTTACATACGTGCATTTTTTCTTTCCCTTTTGAACCTTGAAAATTGTAGGAAAAAAACCATCCGTATTTACGGAAATGAAGAAAAACGTATTACGGAGTGGTTCGTAAGTCATGTGGGAATGTTACAACGTTTTTAAGTAGGTTTTCGAAGAAAATCCACATTATTAAAATTTATCTTGTGAAACGATCTGTAAGTGTGGTTGGGTAGGTACGTTTTTCGTTTCATAACATTAGGAAAATTTTAGCGCTATTGTTGGAAATTCATATGTATTCAGAGATTCTGACGAAACACCTTGGCTTCGGATATTGATATAACTGGGTACGCCTAAGAAAAAATGTTATGCACACGTAATTTCATAACTTCACTTTGAAGGCAAATGCACCAGGTTAAGTTTAAGGTAAGTAAAAAGAAAATTTCGGTAAAATTACTAAAACAAGACTTTTATGTAAATATTCCAGCTTATCTTTTTATAAAGAGCAAAAAAATGTTATGTACAATTTTTGTCAATCTTTAATGCTGTAGAAACTACAGATTCTAATTGCTGACGTATAAAAGATTTTGTAGGTCCGTCCGTCAGTATTAAATATAAGCAAAAATGTACATAACTATTTTTGTTCCACGTAAAAATTTGAGCTGGAATACTTATTCAAAAATTTTGTTTCTGTAATTTTTGTAAATCTCATTTTTTTAAGCTCCATGTCCCCAGATCCTCACCTAACGAAAATTTAAAATTCAATAAATGTATTCGTTTGTGCTACGTTTGTGCTGGTTTGTGCTGAAATTTTCATCGTTTGTGCTATTTTCCTAAAAGAGTTATTCAAGAAAAACGTTTTCAAGGTCAGTGAGGAGCTAGAGACATGTTCCCCCACACCTAGAAGCAATCGAAAATTTCAATATGGCATTTGTTTGTGCTACGTTTGTGCTGGTTTGTGCTGCTATTTTTTTCGTTTGTGCTACAACCCCCTACCCCCTAGGGCAAATGAAAATTTTATATATGGTGGAATTTCAAAACTGCTGAAATTAATTGAAAGTGGGGTGAATCGTTTGTGCTACGTTTGTGCTGACAGAATATACCAACCACAACCCTCTGACCCCTACCCAAGAGTTATTATTTGGAAAAAACGTTTATGGGGGGGCAAACAAAAATTGTTTCGGAGGGAAACTGAAGTGGCGTCATTTGTTTGTGCTACGTTTGTGCTGACAGAATATACCTATAATACCCAACTTCCCCTCTATAAGGGGCCTGTAATTATAAAATAAAGAAAAACAGTTAGGATCAATGACCTGGTGAACTCTAGACATCAAATTGCAAAAAGAATAAATTCAAAAATTTAATGATGGCATTTGATTGTGCTACGTTTGTGCTGGTTTGTGCTGAAATTTTCATCGTTTGTGCTATTTTCCTGAAAGAGTTATTCAAGAAAAACGTTTTCTAGGTCAGTGAGGAGCTAGAGACATGTTCCCCAACACCAAGAAGCAATCGCAAATTTGAATATGGCATTTGTTTGTGCTACGTTTGTGCTGGTTTGTGCTGTGATTTTTTTGGTTTGTGCTACAACCCCCTCCCCCCTAGGGCAAATGAAAATTTTATATATGGTGGAATTTCAAAACTGCTGAAATGAATTGAAAGTGGGGTGAATCGTTTGTGCTACGTTTGTGCTGACAGAATATACCAACTTCAACCCTCTGACCCTTACCCAAGATCTATTATTTGGAAAAAACGTTTATGGGGGCAAAAAAAAATTGTTTCGGAGGGAAACTGAAGTGGCGTCATTTATTTGTGCTACGTTTGTGCTGACAGAATATACCTATAATACCCTACATCCCTTCCATGGGGAGGCTATATTAATAAAATAAACACTTAGGTTCAACGACCTTGTGAACTCTGGTCATCAAATTGCAAATAGAATAAATTCAAAAATTTAATGATGGCATTTGTTTGTGCTACGTTTGTGCTGGTTTGTGCTGTGATTTTTTTCGTTTGTGCTACAACCCCCTCCCCCCTAGGGCAAATGAAAATTTTATATATGGTGGAATTTCAAAACTGCTGAAATGAATTGAAAGTGGGGTGAATTGTTTGTGCTACGTTTGTGCTGACAGAATATACCAACTTCAACCCTCTGACCCTTACCCAAGATCTATTATTTGGAAAAAACGTTTATGGGGGCAAAAAAAAATTGTTTCGGAGGGAAACTGAAGTGGCGTCATTTATTTGTGCTACGTTTGTGCTGACAGAATATACCTATAATACCCTACATCCCTTCCATGGGGAGGCTATATTAATAAAATAAACACTTAGGTTCAACGACCTTGTGAACTCTGGTCATCAAATTGCAAATAGAATAAATTCAAAAATTTAATGATGGCATTTGTTTGTGCTACATTTGTGCTGGTTTGTGCTGCTATTTTTTTTGTTTGTGCTACAACCCCCTCCCCCCTAGGGCAAATGAAAATTTTATATATGGTGGAAGTTAAAAACTGCTGAAATTAATTGAAAGTGGGATGAATCGTTTGTGCTACGTTTGTGCTGACAGAATATACCAACCACAACCCTTTGACCCCTACCAAAGAGTTATTATTTGGAAAAAACATTTATGGGGGGGGCAAAAAAAAATTGTTTCGGAGGGAAACTGAAGTGGCGTCATTTGTTTGTGCTACGTTTGTGCTGACAGAATATACCTATAATACCCAACTTGACCTCTATAGAGGGCCTGTAATTATAAAATAAAGAAAAACAGTTAGGATCAATGACCTGGTGAACTCTAGACATCAAATTGCAAATAGAATAAATTAAAAAATTTAATGATGGCAATTGTTTGTGCTACGTTTGTGCTGGTTTGTGCTGAAATTTTCATCGTTTGTGCTATTTTCCTAAAAGAGTTATTCAAGAAAAACGTTTTCTAGGTCAGTGAGGAGCTAGAGACATGTTCCCCCACACCAAGAAGCAATCGCAAATTTGAATATGGCATTTGTTTGTGCTACATTTGTGCTGGTTTTGCTGCGATTTATTTTGTTTGTGCTACTACCATAATTACAGGCCCCCTATAGAGGTCAAGTTGGGTATTATAGGTATATTCTGTCAGCACAAACGTAGCACAAACAAATGACGCCACTTCAGTTTCCCTCTGAAACAATTTTTTTTTGCCCCCCCCATAAATGTTTTTTCCAAATAATAACTCTTTGGTAGGGGTCAAAGGGTTGTGGTTGGTATATTCTGTCAGCACAAACGTAGCACAAACGATTCACCCCACTTTCAATTAATTTCAGCAGTTTTTAACTTCCACCATATATAAAATTTTCATTTGCCCTAGGGGGGAGGGGGTTGTAGCACAAACAAAAAAAATAGCAGCACAAACCAGCACAAATGTAGCACAAACAAATGCCATCATTAAATTTTTGAATTTATTCTATTTGCAATTTGATGACCAGAGTTCACAAGGTCGTTGAACCTAAGTGTTTATTTTATTAATATAGCCTCCCCATGGAAGGGAGGTAGGGTATTATAGGTATATTCTGTCAGCACAAACGTAGCACAAATAAATGACGCCACTTCAGTTTCCCTCCGAAACAATTTTTTTTTGCCCCCATAAATGTTTTTTCCAAATAATAGATCTTGGGTAAGGGTCAGAGGGTTGAAGTTGGTATATTCTGTCAGCACAAACGTAGCACAAACGATTCACCCCACTTTCAATTCATTTCAGCAGTTTTGAAATTCCACCATATATAAAATTTTCATTTGCCCTAGGGGGGAGGGGGTTGTAGCACAAACGAAAAAAATCGCAGCACAAACCAGCACAAACGTAGCACAAACAAATGCCATATTCAAATTTGCGATTGCTTCTTGGTGTGGGGGAACATGTCTCTAGCTCCTCACTGACCTAGAAAACGTTTTTCTTGAATAACTCTTTTAGGAAAATAGCACAAACGATGAAAATTTCAGCACAAACCAGCACAAACGTAGCACAAACAAATGCCATCATTAAATTTTTTAATTTATTCTATTTGCAATTTGATGTCTAGAGTTCACCAGGTCATTGATCCTAAATGTTTTTCTTAATTTTATAATTACAGTCCCCCTATAGAGGGAAAGTTGGGTATTATAGGTATATTCGGTCAGCACAAACGTAGCACAAACAAATGACGCCACTTCAGTTTCCCTCCGAAACAATTTTTTTTTGCCCCCCCATAAATGTTTTTTCCAAATAATAACTCTTTGGTAGGGGTCAAAGGGTTGTGGTTGGTATATTCTGTCAGCACAAACTTAGCACAAACGATTCACCCCACTTTCAATTCATTTCAGCAGTTTTGAAATTCCACCATATATAAAATTTTCATTTGCCCTAGGGGGAGGGGGATGTAGCACAAACAAAAAAAATAGCAGCACAAACCAGCACAAATGTAGCACAAACAAATGTCATCATTAAATTTTTGAATTTATTCTATTTGCAATTTGATGACCAGAGTTCACAAGGTCGTTGAACCTAAGTGTTTATTTTATTAATATAGCCTCCCCATGGAAGGGAGGTAGGGTATTATAGGTATATTCTGTCAGCACAAACGTAGCACAAATAAATGATGCCACTTCAGTTTCCCTCCGAAACAATTTTTTTTTGCCCCTATAAACGTTTTTTCCAAATAATAGATCTTGGGTAAGGGTCAGAGGGTTGAGGTTGGTATATTCTGTCAGCACAAACGTAGCACAAACGATTCACCCCACTTTCAATTCATTTCAGCAGTTTTGAAATTCCACCATATATAAAATTTTCATTTGCCCTAGGGGGGAGGGGGTTGTAGCACAAATGAAAAAAATTGCAGCACAAACCAGCACAAACGTAGCACAAACAAATGCCATATTCAAATTTGCGATTGCTTCTTGGTGTGGGGGAACATGTCTCTAGCTCCTCACTGACCTAGAAAACGTTTTTCTTGAATAACTCTTTCAGGAAAATAGCACAAACGATGAAAATTTCAGCACAAACCAGCACAAACGTACTACAATCAAATGCCATCATTAAATTTTTGAATTTATTCTTTTTGCAATTTGATGTCTAGAGTTCACCAGGTCATTGATCCTAACTGTTTTTCTTTATTTTATAATTACAGGCCCCTTATAGAGGGGAAGTTGGGTATTATAGGTATATTCTGTCAGCACAAACGTAGCACAAACAAATGATGCCACTTCAGTTTCCCTCCGAAACAATTTTTGTTTGCCCCCCATAAACGTTTTTTCCAAATAATAACTCTTGGGTAGGGGTCAGAGGGTTGTGGTTGGTATATTCTGTCAGCACAAACGTAGCACAAACGATTCACCCCACTTTCAATTAATTTCAGCAGTTTTGAAATTCCACCATATATAAAATTTTCATTTGCCCTAGGGGGTAGGGGGTTGTAGCACAAACGAAAAAAATAGCAGCACAAACCAGCACAAACGTAGCACAAACAAATGCCATATTGAAATTTTCGATTGCTTCTTGGTGTGGGGGAACATGTCTCTAGCTCCTCACTGACCTTGAAAACGTTTTTCTTGAATAACTCTTTTAGGAAAATAGCACAAACGATGAAAATTTCAGCACAAACCAGCACAAACGTAGCACAAACGAATACATTTATTGAATTTTAAATTTTCGTTAGGTGAGGATCTGGGGACATGGAGCTATTTTTTTACACACTTTGAGACTTCGCCCAGTACATTTGCCTTCAAAGTGAAGTTATGCAATTATATGTGCATAATATTTTTCCTTAGTGGTACCCGGTTATATCGATATTTGAAGTTTCCTAGGCGTTTCCTCACAGTTCCTGTGTATTTATATATTATTCCCTTTTCTATCAAACGCAATTCAAGTCGCAATTTTTGTCAGATAGTCATTAAATTTGAACCACATATTTGGATCGGCATTCAAAAGAACTGTGTTGTTTTTCATACGGATTGGATGCAATGTTCGTAGGGTTGATTTTATTTATTATATAAGTGTCAGTTCTGAGAAGTGAAAACTCAAGAACTGCGAGAACTTTATTTGTTGAGGTCGAGGAAGCAGAATAGTCGCAGAAATGGAAGAAAAAGATATTCGGAAGTATTTAAGTCGAAGAAGTGCAATGTATTTTAAGAAAATATATTTGACTAATAATGATATAAAGTTCATCATACAGGATGAGATTTATGGAAGTATACGAAGGAGAGTGAGACCAATCGATTGATGGTTTAATATTTGTCAGGTAAAACGACAGTGTAGCCATGAGATAAAATAAAGAAAGTGTGAAATTGATAAGTTTGTAGTCGTGAAGGAAAATGATTGGTATATCCCAACATTATTGAAATTCTTCTTAAGTTTTCATCAGGAATTTTAGTTTTCAGTTATACTTCATGATTTTAATGTCAGTTCTAGGAAGTGGAAAAAAAAGAATAACTTAAATAAAAATTTTTCCTTTTAATCAAACAACCACATACTTCATCTTACAGATTTCTATACTTATTATAAGCTTTTATTCTACTCACTACTGCGATTTTAAAATATACCAATACTGCAGCCAACTTTCTGCAATGAAATAATTTTTATTTCGTATGAAACTAAAGCCAAAAAAAAATTAAAACTTATCTTTTCAAAATTCGTTTTTAACGTATAAACTTATTTTATATAAATCGATGTAGATTTTATCAACCGCAGCAGTTGATAGATTTTCAAATAATTTTGAGCTCCATATAGATTTCTAATCCAAATGGTTTCCGAGTTTTTTCTGAGGGCTGTAAGTAAGTAGGTTCAAAATTTTTCACCAATCTCAATTCTCCATCTGGGTCATATTGTCAGTTCTGAGAAATGAAAACTGAAGAACTGAGAACTGTGATTTTAGAGGTCGGGTATAATATGCAGAGTAATATCTTTGACTATACAGTAGGTATAATAGACTGAATTACAGTGACTAAACTTATGTTTCAATTTAAGCTGCTTGGCAATGATACATGCATGATATATTCGTGTTCATGTGGCTGTGTGCTTGTGTTTGTGTTAGTGATATCAAAAAATTCTTCTCCAATCAAAGTGTAAAACTGCTTACCAAGTGGCTTAAGTTTCTTATCTTATTTCTGAACTACTGATAACACCTGTTTTAGGCCAAATGTGCTGTCGATTCATAATTTTGTTAGGTCTGTGAGTAATGCAAAGTGGAAGAAGAATAATAGATTGATTCTAGTCGTAGAAATGTAATGAATGTTAATCCGAAATACAAACAAGTATCGAGTATGAGATCACTCAAGAAGTGGTATCAGATGCGGAGTAATGTGTTTATGTGCTGCAAACAAAATAGGGTGTGGCCACTGTCGAAGATATTTTTTATCTTTCTTCTTAATATATAAAGACAAGTTGCCGTTCTCTGTCGTGAATGTTCTCTTAATCTACTGAACAAAATGTTTCAAAATTCATACCACATATGAAGAATATCTTACAGGTGGTTTATAAGCCACAAAAATTAAAATCCGTTCAGCCAAATTGCTGAAATTAAGGTTTAGAGTTGTTTAGCATAAGTGTCTATGTGTGAGTGCCATGTGTGAAATAAATTTTAACATTAGTGTCTGTGTGTGAGTGCTATTGAAAATTACTTATCAAATGAATAACCCAACAAGAGGCGAAGCTATATATCCGGCCAACTGGTGACTTTGTTTATGTTAGTGTCAGCAGATTCATTCCAGACATTCTTTTTTATTTTTTCTGGTGATGATCTTATTTTCATATTTTACTCTGTTCCCTGTTATAATCACAACTTCTTTAATACCAAATGTGTTTTTTAGTATTTTCAATTGTGATTTGTGTTGTGGTAAATAATTTAATTGATACTTATTTATTCCTACTTCTATGCTGAGTATTGTTTCAGTACATAGATTTATGATTTTGAAATTTCAGTGTTTTCAGTTATTGTGATCTGTGTTTTTGCATTAAGTGAGTACAATTATGTAGATGTTTGTCTATTAAAATCTTTATTGAATAACATTGATGATCCAAAGCCTTCAAATTTTGAAATCATTAGATAGAATCAGTTGCATATTTACAGGGGGGATATTGGAGTTAGAACCACCCAAAATTTTTTCTTTTTTGTTTTTTTACAGAATATTTTCAAGTTTATATATTTTTTTTAATGAAACAAATTAACCCCTTCCATAAAAATTTTGCTATAACTACGCCACTGGATAGAATGTTTCAGTATATTATGCCCAATTAAGTTATGTTGGTACCTAAAGAAAACTATTAAGTATAGGTGCTTCACTTAACCTCTACCTAAAGTCTTTTTTCAAGCTTCTTACCACATTTTGAAATGGTTTGTCTTAATCAATCATCAACAGCAACATTGATGATCCATAGCCTTCAAATTCTGAAATCAGATAGAATCAGTGGCATATTTACAGGGGGATATTGGGGTTAAAACCCCCCTAAATTTTTTGTTTTTTTGTTTTTTTTTGTTTTTTTGTTTTTTTGTTTTTTTCTACAGCAATTTTCAAGTTTATTTATTTATTTTAATAAAACAAATTAACCTCCCCCCCAAAAAAAAAAAAATTCACATTTTAAAATGGTTTATCTTAACCATTCATCAACAGCAAAATTTATTTCCAGGAAAAACATTTTTGTTGAATTTATTGCCTTCTACAGTTATACTTACAGGATGTATTGCACTTGGAGTAGCATCTTTGGGGATTTCAGCTACTCTTATACTCAATGGTTGTACTGCGCATTCAGCTTTCAAACTTCCTCTTAATTTAGCTACAGCAGGATCTTCTACAGTGTGTAATATTGGTAAATCAAGTACTACAGCACGTATTCTTCGAGAGTGTAAGCTTATAATATGGGATGAGGTGACAATGTCACATAAATATGCATTTGAAGCATTGAATAGAACTATTAGAAATATTAGATCTAATAATTCACTTATGGGAGGATCCACAATACTTTTAACTGGAGACTTCTGTCAAACTCAACCAGTCATTCCCAGAGGTAATATTTCATATGTTACTGTTCCGTCGTATTTAGGCAGACAAACATATTCGCTGACCTAAATACTCCGCAACAATTAATGGCAAATATTTCTTCTAAATATTCACCGTTACCTCCGTTAGTAATCCAATTAATAAGGCTAACAGTTATGCAGACGTTCAACTAATCAGCATAACTGTCAGCACTATTTTGGAATGTACCAGAGGTACCTTTTGTGAAATGTAAACAATATTAGGCTCAAAAAGAAGTCACTTGGTAAATCGATTTACACCAAACTTCACTTGCCTTACTGAAGTGCTTCAGAGTAGTTTTACTACTTCCGAACTCTTAAGTCTGTCAGTGTTCCTACACACCACCAAGTTAGTCGTCCACCCTATGATGAGGTGAGACAACATTAGGTATAGTATTAATATATAGAATTATTACGTACGTTCATCCGCAAAATAAGCGAAGTTGTTAAGTGTAAGTATTTTATTGTGACGAAGTGATTACTGAAATATATTGTGACGTTTAATATCAAATTAAATATTATCTCGTAAAGCACGTATTTATTTTGTGTGTTTGTTCACAACTATCCGGGATAACAAACACAACAGTTACCTACCAAGTACTATTCATTATTCATTGTTTATATATTGCATAATATGGTCATATAGGTACAAGAGCAGATACTGTAAATGCTTCTTTGAAGTATTCTGTATTGTGGCCTAATATGTGTGTTTTACCACCACTCAAAACTAATATGCGTTTAAAAGATCAGTCAAATGAATTTTCCAAAATACTAGAAAACATTGGAAATGATCCGTTGCTTAAATTATATTTTTTTTGTAACATTATTCCAACCAGTAATCCACTTACATATTGTTCTACACTCTACCTGCACTCGCTTACTAACACTTAGCACAACTACTCTCGATAACGCGTACTAACAATATTCAGGTTGTGCGAACAAACACGACTTTTTTCATTCGTTCACATGAGAATGCTGAAACTCATTTCCCACTCAAACTTTAATCTCGTAATGGAGGGAGATCGTTCATCTTCCTCAAACTTGTAATTTATACTTTAAATCATTGCATTACAGTATCTCTAACTAACTTGTTTCTCTCCTTGGATTTCAACTTCACTTCATGGTAGGCAGAGCTGCGATTCCTGAACAGTTAGTACAGAGTGATACTTAATCTTTCATTTTAATTTTTTTTGCTATAGTATCCAAAAGTTAAGGGAACTATAAGCCTTTTCGTTAAAAGTTAATTTTCTTTACGAAGTATGTTTTAATTCATGAGTTGTTAACTCAGTAAATTTTTTTTTTTCGTTTAATTTTTTGAAAAGTTCATCGAAAATTATTCGAGGTTAATTTGAATTACATTGGCGCCAAAATAGTTTAACGCCATTTTAATCATCTTCCGAAAAATATTGGATCATCTTTTTGCGGTAAGGTGAAACAAAAAGGATTTTTGCTGTGGGATTGCAGATTACTTCGGACCTGGATCATATAACTTATGGTTCAAAAACCAAAATAGTTGCAAATATGGCAAAATCAAAATGGACTGCTTTTTGCTTTACACCTGGTGGTAATATAAGAGGTTTTTTAAATAAATGGGACATATTAGTACAAGAAGTTCGTGATGCAGGGAAGGAAGTATCTGAAGAAGAGGAATTGGAAAACCTTCAATTGGCACTAGGATACGAACAAACCATTGCAAAAATGCAATTTGATAACCTACCAGAAAATAGAAAAAATCTAGAAGTATTCAAACAAATATTAAAAGAAGACGGTGATCAAAAAATGAGAGATAAACAAATTAAACTACAATACCATTCGTCTAATAAAAAATTCGATAATAATGGGAATAAATTTAGAAATAATAATACAAACTACAATAATAATAAAGATAATAGATGGAACAGAAATAATAATTACAGACGAAATAATAACACAAATGAAAATAATAACGGAAATAATAATTATAAAAATAATAATCCAAAAAATGAAAATAATAATCATAGTAATCAAAATAATTATAACAAAAACCAAAATAGTAACAGAAATAATAATCAATCGCCTAGAAAAAATAATAAAGAATAAAGATGTTTTATATGTAACCAAACAGGACATTACAAAAATAAATGCCCTGATTATAAACCCAAAAATAAAGAACAAAATAAAGAAAAACCAAAAAATAAAGACAAAAAAGAAGAGGAAAGACCAATAAAATTATCATACATGGTCAAAAAATACAACAATAATGAAGATTGGCTCTTAAAAAAATTAATTAAAAATAATACAAAAAATGAAAATTACACACAACTTAAAAAAAAAATGTTACATGATGGGGGGCGGAAGTTCATCTCACATCAAATATAGAAAAATTGATTAATGTAACAAAATTTAAAATTCCAGTAAAATTACAATGTGCACTTAAAGACACGTATTTATATGCCACACATATGGGAAATATGAGAATATTAGTAGAAAATGAAAATAAAATTCAAACAGCAATTGAATTATTAGAAGTCCATTATGTACCAGATCTGTCATCAGATATTATGTCCGGAATTAAAGTGACAGAATCTGGAATATTACATATGGATCAGGGAAAAGAAAAAATACAAACATATTTCATAGAAACTGGAGACGTTCTATTTACATCTTATAAAATTGATGGTGTCTTTCAAGTAAATTACAATTACATAAATATACCAAAAAAAAGTATGCCCGTCACTCAAAATCAAAATGATGACAAATGGGATTCCTTTTCTGTCGAATTAGAAATAGAAGAAGAAGAAGAAGAACCCATTAATAACAATAATAATTTAGAAGAAAATAATGAAAATAATAATACTATAATAGAAAATAATAATAATGAGGATAATAATAAAAAATAATAATAATAATAATAATAATAATATTTCAGATAATTCATTAGAAATAATTCAAAATAACACAAATAATCATAAAAAAATGATTTGCCATAGACGATTAGGCCATTTAAATGGAAAATACATGAGATATTTACATAAAGTCACAATAGGAATTCCAAAAACAATTAATTTTAAAGATGATGATTTCATAAATTGTGAAATTTGCAAAATAGCAAATAGTCAACGTCTAGGCCATAACAATGTCAGAAATAAACCCCAAAGGAGACTAGAAATTACATCTTCCGATATTATGGGACCATTCACACAATAGCTAACCAAAAATATATATTAAAATTTATTGACAATTATAGCAAATACACCTTCGTAATACCAATATCAAATAAAAGTCAAGTATTTACAGAATTTAAAAATATTTTTCTTTCAATGAAAAACAAATTCCCTGAAACACCAATAAGTTAAATAAGGTGCGATAATGCGAAGGAATATACCGATCAAAAATTAATAAAATTTTGTGAAGAAAATAGAGTACAAATAGAAAATGTCGTTCCTTACTCACCAGAATTAAATGGAATTGCTGAACGTCAAAATCAAACGTTAATGAAAAGAGTAAGAAGTTTACTAATTGATGGTTATCTAGA
This sequence comes from Ericerus pela, assembly GCA_011428145.1. Classification (NCBI taxonomy): domain Eukaryota; kingdom Metazoa; phylum Arthropoda; class Insecta; order Hemiptera; family Coccidae; genus Ericerus; species Ericerus pela. The sequence continues at coordinate 809,560 of WOFM01000149.1, read as the reverse complement.
TATTAAGTATTGGGCACATGCAATAGCTACAGCTGCATACTTGATAAATAGATCACCAACAAGAGTAAATTCAGAGTACAAAACTCCATATGAAATTTTTGTTGGCAAAAAACCTAATCTGGATAATTTAAAAATTTTTGGATCATTAGTTTATAGACATATTCCACTCGAAGTCCGACAACAAAATGCGACTAAATCAAAAAATAAAAATAAACAAAGAATAGACCCAAAATTTGCACCAAGAGGAGAAAAGGGAATACTCATGGGATATACCACTGCAGGATATTGCATTAGAGATCCCTTTTCAAATAAATTTAATATATCTTGTGATGTTAAGTTTGACGAAAATAAAAATATATCAAACTTAAAAAATTGTGAACAAGAACTGGTGCTCAAACCAGCAAATTTTGTAAAAAATTTAATTAACATAAATACTTTTCACATCACAAAAACTATAGATAATAGGTGGATTGAAGATTGTATACCAACATGCTATAAAGATGTCAAAAATAACCCATTCAGAAAAGAATGGATGAAAGCTATTGAGGATGAATTTATTTCCCTGGGGGAAATGGACGTTTGGGAAGAAGTAGATTACGATAAATCATTGAAAACCATTGACACAAGATGGGTTTTTGTAACAAAACCAAATGATGAAGGATAACACCAACCAAAAGCAAGATTAGTTGCTAGGGGCTTCAAGGATAGAACCAAATATGAATTAGGACAAGTATTCGCCCCTGTTATCCCAATTTGGTTAGTAAGATGGTTCCTATCGATAGTTAATATATCAGCCCTTAGAATAATGTTGGAGGAGCTCATAAAAGAGCAAGAGCTTTAATGATAAAATGTTATGCCATTACACAATCGGTAGAGGATAAAGAAATTGAATTCAAAACTGTTGGTACGAATTTGCAATTAGCAGACAAGCTAACAAAAAGTCTCGACAAACAGAAATTTAGAAACTTAGTCGACAAAATACTGACAACATCAAATCTCTCACAATAAAGTTTCTCGAATTCATAATAATTGTATGGGAAAATCATTTATTTCAAAGGGGAAGGAATATGAATATTCGAAGCTAAATAATATGTCAAGTCACAAATTGCTGAATATAATAATCTCTTTTTTTTTGCAGCATGGTACCTGAAAATATAATGTTCGAGAAAAGAAAAGAAAAAATCACATGTTTAAACAAAATTAATAATATATTATATTCTTTAGGCCAAAAAATACTTGTTGAAACAAAATTTATTTTCGTGTAGGTATTCATTGTCATCTCTGCAAATTCAACTTTCGAATGAACAGAGATTTGAATACAAATCATCGATATGATTTCACACGTTTAGTTGATATTAGTTTATCACATTTCGGAACACCCTTATTCAACAAGTATCAAACAAAATTGAACAAAAATTTTCTTGAACAGCATGAAAGATCGAAAAATACCCGAATTGAAATCCATTACCGCAATATAATATGTCGATAAATAATTTTGAAAATACATCGAAATATATGTTACGATCGAATAATAATCTAGTCATTGTTCATACTTTATGTAATTTATTTTAATTTATTTTATTTATTTTGTTTGGGAAATGAACATTAATGTGTAATCATATAATAATTCAAAATTAATTTATATAATATTCGTTCTCACGATAAATCATGTTCGCTCGTTTTGTTGGCCTGTGGGGGGTGTTGTTCTACACTCCACCTGCACTCGCTTACTAACACTTAGCGCAACTACTCTCGATAACGCGTACTAACAATATTCAGGTTGTGCGAACAAACACGACTTTTTTCATTCGTTCACCCGAAAATGCTGAAACTTATTTCCCACTCAAACTTTAATCTCGTAATGGAGGGAGATCGTTCATCTTCCTCAAACTTGTAATTTATACTTTAAATCATTGCATTACAGTATCTCTAACTAACTTGTTTCTTTCCTTGGATTTCAACCTCACTTCACATATTAAATTATGTTTCATGTCTATAGGATTATATCCACATGTGAATTCATATATTGATGTAAATAATATATGTTCTGTGGTTGAGAGTTTGGATTCATTATTTGGTGTAATATGGGGTAATCCAAATGACATTGTTGTTTGGTCCCGTGAGTGGATAAAAAATTGTGTGATTTTATCTCCACGGAATGATGCAGTGAATGGAATTAATCATCTTATTCTTGATAGTATTAGTTCTGATGTAAGTTTAATAATTGTTTGTCACAATGAACTATGTATTAGGCTACATTATTTATTATATTTTGATTTTGTAGGAAACTGTGTACAATTCTATAGATCAGACAACTGATGAGGATGATGCCATTCAGTTTCCAATTGAATTTTTAGAGTCTATCGATGACTCGGGACTACCTCCACATAAATAAAAATTGAAAGTTGGAGTGCCAGTGATACTGATTTGTAATATACAACCTCCACAACTATGCAATGGCACGAGATTGATAATTGATTCGTTGGGCACAAACGTATTACAAACGACTATTTTGACAGGTGTCAGTGCTGGGACAAAAAGTGTATACCACATATACCCCTCATATTGTTGATTCTGTGATGTGTTTTCTACAGATATTTACATTGATTAAACGAAGTCAAATACCTATGAAGACACACACACACACACACAAACACAATAAATTTAGAAAACTCAGAAAATTAGTCAGATTTTTGGTGATATTTGGTGGTATTATTGTCTAGCCTGTCTGTTAGACGGGTACTTCAGCTTATATATATATATATATATATATATATGAAAGTGAAAGTATACTGTTATTAAAGTGGTATGGGGTGAGGAGGATTGGAAGTACCCAAAATTAATCAAGTTTGAAAGTTTTCACTGAATGTTTTGGTTCTAGACATTTTCTTTTAAATGTTAGTTCCCAGTTCTATTTTACGGTCGTACTGTCAATTCTACGAAGTGAAAATTCACAAAACTGGTAACCATAATCAAGTTAGAAAGTTTTCACTACAAGTATTAGTTGAGGGCCTGTTCTGTTGAAAGTGAGTTCTCATTTTTCTCTTTGAGTTGTATACTTAGTCACTTCTGAGAACTGAAAGCGTCCCAACATTTTGATAAATTGTTAATTCAATATCATTTCAACATGCCACCCAATTTTACGAAGATGGTTAGGCATACCTATGTCGTTATGATTATTTTGAACGTGTTTGTTGGTAAACCTACTTTTTCTTGCGATGTTTGCTGCGCCAAAGTTTTTAGTAAATTTTTTTATTTTTCATCTCTCTCAGTCTACTCAGCTTCAATTTTCCTGTCGTTCCTTTTCGCAACTACAGTTTTTTGCACCAATTTTTGTTTTTTCTTCTCTTTTTGAACATATTTTGCCTGTAATGGAGTTCCTTTACGCCTAACGAAATCTCTTTCATCTTTTTCTCACCCTCTTCAGTTGTTTGATTTAAATCTTTATTTTTATACTCTATCGAAGTTTTTCACAACTAGTTTTCCGCTCTCATCTCCATCGCCGCTATTTTTAATGGTGCTGCATGCTATCGAAATGAATTCGTTTTGTGCAACACTCCAAAAGTATCCCATCTTCCTAGCTTCCCTATTCGGTGGTGCTTGGGCTTCCATATTTTGTTTTTGATAACATTGGAAACAGTGCCAGATATGATATTTTGAATAAGGTTTTTTCGTTTTAGAGCGGGGCGGTGGCGCCATAATGTCGTTTTAATTTCGGTACTTCGTATATTATATTTTGCGAGTGTTGCAGAATAGTATACCAGGTACAAGTTTCTAAAACAATGAGGAGTTATAAAAATGTCGGTAAAATTTCAAAAAATTGAGGCGTCGAATTGTGGAACAGTTATACTTTTGAAAACTATAAATATGAAATGAAATTTATGACTGAGGTAAAATTTAAAATCATTTCGGCAAAATAAAGTCCTAAATTTTCTAATATGTATGGAAAATGTTATCGTTAGCAAATATTTGTGAATTCATCCAGTAAAACGCCCGCTAATTCGTGATACCATAGGAAAGACTAAGGATAAGAGTGAGATACAGAATTCATGATTCTATTTAAGTTTAGTATAGTAAAATACTTGACGGAATCGATTTCGATGAAATTTTCTTTGACGCATTCTGTAAAGTTCTGGCTTGGTATGGAGTGCACACCTACTATCATTCAAAGTTTTCGAGAAGTAGCTAAACGGTATAGGCGAAGAGCGTATGGAAGAAGAAATTCCCTTGTTACCTGTTTACCTGGTTTATGGTCATTTGTTTGTAAATTTTAATTTAGAAAAGGTTAATATACGAAAATAATAACAATGAGAATACTTACTCGAGTCGTTCGTTCGTCAGACATGATTTTAATATTTTTTTACCACAAAAAAATGCAATTTTCTTGAAGATGGATTTACCCATGGTTATTGAATGGCAGTACGAATATTGAATGAAGAAATAGTTATTTTTCTTTTCTGTTCGATGCGGAACCGGAAAATTAGTATATTTTGTAAATAATTTGAATGATGTTTGTTAAATAGATTTTGTCATAGTTTCGTTGATTTATAAATTTGCGCTTTATTCTCACCTATCAATCTTTATGAAATGTTAACTAATTTATTATATTCAGGTCTCTTCTTTTCCTACGGTTTTGTAGATTAATCGGCTTTAAGCATTTTTACTTTTTAGCTTCAATTCCTCACTTGCAGGTGAAAAAAAATATTTTTTTGATTGCAAAAAAATTATTCTAAAATATATGGCTTTTATACTGAAATTTGAACCAAAATAAAATGTTTTGAATTTTTTCTCTTAAAAGAGGGAGGAGAAAGAGAAAATGTCTTTCTGTTATCTGCCATTCTCTACATTTATGGCAAGATCTGAGGAATGATTTTATTACAGTACCAATGTCATGCGTGGTAATATTTATTCATTTAATTATGGATGAAATGTTTGTGCATTAGATACACTCGACGGTTTTCACTCGCTTCTGATGTTGCTATCATTTACATCATCTTTGTTGAGCAAGCAGAACACTGCACTCAAAGATAGAATGTGTTTTGAAAAATAAATAGTTAAATACGACTTGGAAATTTATAATGTTGCCAAAAAACACTGCAGTTTTATTTCTGATAACGAGTTTGTAAATCGCTTTTTATACCATTGAAACAGTATTTTTGCTATTTTACTTTCCTTTTTTTTTGTTTCTGAAAATTTTTTTTTCTTAAAATAATCTTCTTAATAGTGTTTATTAACTTACTCTTATATTTTTACCATTTGTAAATTTTTCTCACTTTGTATGCTGTGCACTACGCGAATAAGACGTCAAGATGAATGCTACTCGTCGAGACTTATAATTATATGCTCATTTGATCTTCATTTGTGCCTCTCTCAAATGGAAATTTGTTCATCATTCATTTTTTACGATATTTTAAAATACAATAGCACTCCCGATCGGTGGAAGGGGAAAAATGATATCTTTTCGCTGGAAATGTCATCAAGTTGAACAAACGTTCTGGATACAGTAAATAAAGTAGACCTTCGATGATTGTTTTGACTAACCAACATCATGAATGTTTTGTTCCATCATGCGACATTATTTATGTTTAAAAGTACGTTTTCCTGTTCCACCGTGAACACTTTTATTATGGACCAGTGTTCTCAACTGAGTCGTTGGAAATTTGTCGAATCAGGCGCGTATGCAGAAAAAAAATTATACGAAGGAATTAAACATTTTGAGAAGACCAGCAAAAATACATAAATTTATCTTAATGCACGAGGAAAGAGGTTACGAATTTGAGATCGGAGAAAAAATTTCGGGAAGGGTTTTGATCGCCAACTCTTCACTCCTCCAGTTTTCGAGCTTGTCTCAAATTATTGATGCATTATCGTAGATATTTCAGATTTTATTGAAAATAAATCGAAATCTCTTTTTTCTGAAAAACACAAATGCCCGAGTTGTAGGTGAAACATTTTTTTTGTAACATGGACACAGAACGCACAATTTTTCAGCCACATAATGTGTAACTCACTGTGCTTTATAAAACGACCGCACTATCACGAAAATGGGCTACCATATTTGCTGAAGGCTCAACCTCGAGTGTAGGCTACTATATTGGACCAACATACCGTCACAAGTGTAGGCCACTCTATTTGCTGAAGGCACAATCACGGGTGTAGACAATTAACTGAGCACACAACCAACATGAATGAAAGTATAGGCAAATGTAACGGTATAGTTGTTACAAACAAACACAATAATTGTTTAAGTGTGTATTATTATAAAAAGGTGAACAGATTATTACAAAAGTATGAACAACGTAAGAGTAATAATGAATAATGTATTATGATAATTTGTACAGAATATTAGACTATTTATGAGGGTGAAGTTCGAGTGATTTGAATTGGGTATTGTGGGAGATATGAATATGATTGGTTGTTTGAGGAAAACGTAATTTGGATAAAACCAATGAAATTAAAAGGAAATGACATAAAGTAGGAGTGTTTAAGAAATTAATAAGAATTGGAATTATTGCAAGGTATCGAAATGTATTCGTAGAAAAGATGACACTATGGAATATAGATGAGGACAGTTTATGGTGTACCGGAGGTGATGTCATCAGACAAGTCAAGACTTGAAAGACAAGTTTGAACTAGTCTTAAATGACGTGAAAGAAAGGAAGAATAATTAGACGGAAATATGAAGAATGAAATAGGAAAATACGAATTTATAATGTACGAGAGTATTTGAAATAATATGTACGAAAATATCATTATAGCAAATTATATTATTTTATAGAATCAGTTCTTCCTTCGTTTAAAGTTAGATAATATTATTTTAAAAGATATTTAAGTGTGATGGTTTTTAAAAGCGAACAAATATCATTATTTTCATTCGAAAATATTCTACATTATGGTACCTAGATAATTGTGTACATATTACGTTTTACCCATAAGCTCTTATCCTCTCAGTTGAGGTACTGTTATTGTTTTACCCAGAGAATGGGCCAATCGATTAGTTTAATACATACCTAACTTTCATTTTGTTAAGTTTTAAGGACGTTTATTTTTTATTTGGCTCGAGTAACTATGCTGCCTGATGAATCAGATTGAGAAGGATTTGTTAATTGCTTATTTTCTTAGGTTGAAGGATGGCAGTATAGTATTGAAAATGGAAACGAGTGTGTTACTGGCAGTGTCTGATAGGCCCACCGGGCTACCGGGAGTTTCCCGGTGCGCCTTTTCCCCGAGAAGTTTCTGGGGCCCTTTGCCTTTAAAACAAAAAAAATTTCAATAATTGAGTACAATTAAAAAAAAAACAAAAAAACGCTCGTCATTAAAGACTATAACTATTTTTTTCTTATACCAATATAGACATTGTTATGGTAGAGGGGGTCATTAGGGTCGCTATCGTAATAAAACAAAACTGGGCGCCCTTGCAAGGAGAAAAATTTGGCGCCCTTTATAGATTTTCCCGGTGGGAAAAAAATAGCCTATCCAACACTGGTTACTGGTATATAATATAATTTTTTTTTTTTAATTTTCATTTCGGGAGCGAGATTGAACCTTAAACTTCTCTCCTTGGCATACGCGTATGTGTTCCTTTATTGCGCAGCAGTTCATATGAATTATCTACTGATATACTTATATTTGTGTTCTAAGAGTTGAATCGATTGTTAAAATCGTCGTACCCTTCAATCTCTGGTTAGTGTCGTCCTTTGCATTTCTTGTTGAGAATTTTTTATTGTTCTGTTGATTTTGTTTATTATAAATTTAATACAGTTAAAATTTTTTGGTTTAATTATTTTAATCGGTTGAATTATTTCTGAATTAAATTGAAGTTAGAGCCACGGCGCGCTACATTCTTTTTATCGGTATTGAATTACCCATGTAGCCTTATGGTAGTGCACGCGCACACACACACACACAAAAACACATACTCACACATGTATATATATATATATATATATATAAAATCTGCCGATAAAATAATCAAAATGTTTTCCAATTAACTTTTAATTAAATAATCAGCCAACTAACAGCTAATTTGGATTAAGTATGGGGTTATATGAGAGAGCGTACACACACCAACAATACAGTCGGCGATTGGCCCCTACATTCCACAATAAAGAAAATTCAAGAAAGGCAATAGATTTGTTCGGACAGCCTTTTTTCTGTTATTTTTAGTAAAATTTCTGGATGTTACATCAAAACACTTCCAGGCATTAACAAATAGCAGTATCTCCAGAGGTATTGTTGAATTAACATAAATTTCTGATAATTTTCGAAATAGAAGAACTACAGAATCTACTAGAACACATTTCTATAATTTTTTTCGCTGAAATTTTACTAGAATTACCAGAAAAACGGCTGCTCGAACAAATCTAATGAAAAATTCAAACACCAAAACTGTCTTGTAAAGAATCGGTCGACTATCGGCTTATGCGTACGCACCTTTCACCAACTAAACAGTTTAGTTGATGATAAGTAGTGACGCACCCTAATACCTATTTAAACCGTCGGCCTACTAAAAATCTGGCCCCTCTTAAGGCGCGTGCACCTTTGAGCATGTATTCGAAGGAGGCAGGCTGAGACAGAACGTATATCTCGTTTGTTTTTTCTACAAAATTCTCAATTTTCACCACCGTGATTAAGGCTCTTTACTAGCACTAAAATTTTCCATTTGTGTTGCATCCTCTGATAAAATCAAAACTTGTCGGTCGTGTCGGTCGTGACGTTAGTACTGCCTCTGACCGCGCAGCGAATAACCTGAAGCATTCGTGCGGACGTATAAATCTGTTTGCTCGCTGTGCTTTGGTTTGCCCCATGCGCGTACCCGCTCAGATATATACGCGCCTTTAATCTAAATGACAAGAATTAAGAATGACAATCATTCAATTATTTTTTCGTAAATTTATCAGGCAGGCTATTAAACTGAGGAAAAAAAAGATAAGTATTCGACTGGATTATAAACGATTAAAATTTGGTGCCGACTGTAAAAGTCTTATTCAGCAAAAAACGGATGCTGTTATAACACCTCTGGTCAAAAAAGATAGTGTAGGTATAACATCCAAATTAAATTTTTTTTTTCATTTTTAGTTCTGTTTTTTTGTGTCCGACTTTTGACGTATAAACATTCCAGTTCTCAGTAGGGGCGACGTGAGCCTTTACGAGTTTCAGACTGGAAATTGTAACTCTGTCAATCGTAAGTCTCGTTGAACTGTCTTTGTGTGTGTAGGTGTATGGTTGTGTGTGCGCCCCGTCAATTGAAGCCGAACACAACATTTCGTTTTTAAAACAAACCTCTTATATTTCATTTAGTGATTGCTCAGCCTCTATTTAAGCTAGAGAGGTTGGGTTGGTGTTGTTAAAAAGAGGATAAAATTTAAAAAAATCTATAAAATTTTCTAATCATCTTTATTCATTTAGAAATGAACGAACGAAAAAAATGTAAATAATTTATAATTTTTTGGAACCTAGAAACCTCTCCTCTTTCACTCAAAGATTCCTCAGGCGTTATTTAAGTTAGAGAACTTAAGTTGGTAATGTTATGAAGAGGAAAAAATTTACGATCCTCTTTTCACTTTTCGCATAATTTTTCAACTATCCTTGGCAGATCGAAAATAAATAGGTCCAATGTCAACAAAAGTTTGAAGGGACCTCCTCGGAACTGTCCTTTTTCAAATGAATTCCAAATTATCAGAATCAGTTCTGCGTTGCAGAGTAGATAGTCAGTGTACGTGCATAAAAAAATATACACAACTGACGAATATAAAACCTCATCATTTTTTAAGTAGGTTAAAAAGCTGTAAGTGCACCGTAGATCTCATTTATAAATAGCTAAGATGATGAAATTTTTTTTTTGTTTTTGTTAAATTAACTTCTACCTCTTCAAAATTGATACTTAAATTTTAACCTGTTCTGGCGTCATCCAGATGGAAGATATTGGTTTTTAACCCCCACTTCGATCAACTTTAAAAAAATAATTGCCTTTAATATTGTTCCAACTACCTCAAGTTATAGAATACCTATGTGAAAACATAAATTAAAAGAGGTGCTTTTTGAAATGCTACTAATGATTAAATTGAATAATTAAAGATAGAGTGGAATTCAGAGAATAGCAAAACATAGAAAACTATTACTTTTTAGTTTTTTGTGTAGGATTAATGTGTGTCATATCCAAAAATCAAGAGAACCTTCGAAATCAGGTGTGAAATTAACAAAGAAGTTCGACATACCTAGAATCGGTTTGAAAATTAAATCTGTGATATTTTATTCATCTGGAATCAGGGTCAGGGTCAGGGTCAGGGTCACCCAGACACCCAGCTATGTAGTTAATTATTTCTCTATTTTTCAACATGTATTTTTTTCAGATTTCTTTCTCAGAGATCAGTTTTTCTTCGAAAATTCAAAGAAATTGAAGTTTTCATCTAAAATAATATTGTCGTATTTCTTTAATTTCCTCAGAATTATGTTTTTTATTGAAAATGATTTCATGATTAAATTTTAATCTGCTTGTTCTTTTACTTTTTAAAAATATAATTGTAGTACATTTTTGAGTTTTTCCTCTCTTCCTGCCTATTCGTTAATATCAGTAAGGTTATATCTCTTCATACTTGGAGGAAAGTAAAGCATTGAATTTGTCCCGTCTCAAGTGTCATATTTTTACTTGAAGATTTTTTCCCCAAAAAGTGTTTCTTCAGAGTTTCAGTACACTAGATTTGATGCATTTGTCATCCCTTACGCGTGAAGATTATACGAAATTGGATGACTTGCTTTTCAGATACCGATGTGTTAACAATCAAATTCGTGTGACTGGATACCTCTCAAACTCAAAATTTTAAATGGTGATTGTCGGCTCGGGGAATTGAACCTGGGACCTACATATTCGCCAGCTAAAAGCGGTGAACTTAACCGCACAGCCATCTCACCGCCAACTATAACTGGCGAATGTATTTTATATTAGACAGGGTATGGTGGTTCCCACAGTGATTTTTGCTCGTCTCATAAAAAAAAATTAATTTTCGATATCATAAAATCTGTTCGAGATTTTTACGAATGTTATTACTATCAGTTTGAATCACACCTTACTTTTCGGTTCCGTTTCGGAACATGAAATTTGTTTTTATTTACTACCTTAAGGCATAGGAACCTACTTTTCTCCATTTATCGTTGTATTCTCTGTTCTCTTTTACCTTTTTTGTATCATCAGCGCTAGTTCGAATGATTTTTTTCTGCCATCTTCTGCTTCCATTTCCCTAAAACTATACTGTTCGATCGAATTAACATTTTTCTTCAAGACAGAAATGCTCATTTTCGGAGCTATTATTTTCTTACGGTAGGTTGATTGTTGAGATTTCTCTGTCTGCGCGGTTTAAGAAACGTAATTCGCTTAATGGCAAAAATTGTCGCGGTAAAAAAAAAAAAAAAAAGAAGGAAAAAAGATGAAACGCAGGTCGAACATATTTTCAACATTAAGAACCTAAAGTGTCGCCTGAAGAATCACAAGAACAAGTCAGAGTAGGCAATAAAAAAATAAAGTCATGCTGTAAAATGTACTTACTGCTTTGTTTTTTTATCCTTCCTGGTAGGCATCCTATCATGTGTGCGTCTTCTTATTATACTGTATGTATACAGTATATGTACATTAAAACATATGTACAAAGCATTAAAAATATATTTCTTCCTTTTTTTTTCAACAGAACGCAGTTGTTCGATAATAATAAATTAAACAAAAAAAACTCAAAAATTTGGATTTAAATATGGTTGCGATTGATAAATTTTTTTTTCTTTTCAGTACATCCGCAGAAAAAATATAGTTTCTGTATGAAATTCAGTCGATTTTAAAATTTGAATGTATTCTATTGTTAACTCTGTGGTAATTTGTGTCATCTCCTTTGACAACTGATAGAACGAAATACGGCGTGTTTGTGATCAGATTTTTGCAGGAAAAGGGCTAGAAATTGTAATATAAGCAGCTATCGTTCCAACTCGTGATAATCTCTCGTTGGAATCGCACTAGTATGAATACAGGTATCAAACTTTTTTTGGCTGTACTGATGAATGCTTAGTAACTGTTAATTCGCAGAGTAAAGTAGTGCGCCTTAATTGATGTGTTTTGTTACGACACAAAAATTTTTCATGGCTGAAGTAAGTCATTTGTACTTGCAAATTTTCTTTATTGTCAAGCCTTCTATCTCCAAACGGTTCATTTCGACAAATATCCATATGGTAAGGTCAAAAACTATTGGAGATTTATGTTATTTGGGTCACGTCACACATTTACCTCGAAATTATGCGGTATTTTAAACTAAAATAAGCTACAGATCCTTTTATTTGCAGTACCTGATTCATCAGGATGTGGAAAATAGAAAAAATTTTGTTTACTTAAAACAAGCTGGAGATCAATTTCAGTAATATATTTGTTAGGTATATCCTTCGGATTACTTCATCAGTCATAAATCATAATAATGATACGCAGCTTAGGCCTAATTAAACTCGCTAATAAAACCTTTCCTATCCGCTACTTTTAGGGTTAATCGCAATTATTCATTGTTCATTGATATCACTCAGTGTTGATTGATAGATTGAGACGCTCATAAATCTGTTCAATAAATTTTCTCAAACTTGAGACCTATCCTAGATCTTTTTATCATACCCAAAAACCACTAAATAGTGATTTTCAGCAACATTGTTGATTTAGTCCCTCAAAATGCTTGTACATACTGTGGTGTCTGAAAACAATCACACATGCCAAGTATGCGGTTTAAATTCACAAAGTAAAAGTATATTTGCAGTCTTGAGAAACTTAGAGTTGAGAAGTCATAAGTCAGTTCAAATAGTCAAGTTACCAGCCTACCAGCAAAAGCTTCCAAGGCCTATTTAACATATTGGACAATTTTGTGTAAAAGAATAAAATAAGTAGGCTGACCCATCAGTACAATTCACATTTAATACAATAAAAGGTTTTACTTACAGTTAAATAAAACATAATTTTGGTCGTGCAGTTCTTAATTCTTGTATGACCTCATGGTTTCCAAATGTCAGGTGAACCAACAATTTCCAATCATATGTATTTGTAGTTGAAACTGAAAATGGTTATTAGTAGAACTGGGAACAATTTCACTATCGGTGTACAGTTCTAGATTTAGTTTTGGTAAAAACAATTAATAGTTTGACTTAAAATGTCAAATCATAACTATATTGTGTCGTAAACATAGGAAATATTCATGACAAATGGAAAACATCTAAGTTTTAAATGAGACTAACTGTTCACAGTAGAATCAAAAACATGAACAGTTAAGGAGCTAGATAAAGTTTGTTGGTTCACCGTTCATCAAGTTTAAAATCTACATGACACAACAATATATAAAGTAAACGATTAAAAAGTATATTAATGTGTCTCATAGAAGGGAATTATCTGTGTCAAGTTCTCAATTCATTTATCTGCGTGTTGTGAAGAAGTACAAACTTAGTATTTGTGAGCCATTCCCTGATTAAGTATATTTATAGGTTGAAATTTGTGGTAACGTGAGGGAAGGCTGCTGGATTTTGGGTCTCTCAATACATACCCACATACATACATAGGTACATCACTTATTATTCCCTGAAATTAATTGCACATGCGCTACGTTTTCTCTCACTCACTTGCGCGCGCGCGCGCACACATACTAGGACAACCATTTAACAAGAAGACCGACGAATTTAGGTAGGGAAAAGGAAGTATCTTTTTTCTTTATTCATTGTGCTAGAGGAAGTCGTGGGCCAGGCTTGTACATACATACACACACACACACATACATACATGCAATTATGTTTCGTATTATAGTGTAGGATTGTAGGACATTAACTCCTATTCATTCATTGTGTACAATTAATAAGTAAATTTTCAAGTTTTTCCCAGAAATTTTGAGATGAATTGAAATAAAGATTTTTCATCTTGTAAAAATTTGAAAATTATTTGATTGAATTTAAAATTTGTTGTGAGTACGTCATTTCAGCTCAATTTTGACACATATTCAGTAGTCTTGAAGTTTGGCACCCTTATTTGAATCTACAAAAGGACAAACCCTATTGTTTTTGATCTTGATCGGCGGTGTGGTTCGTCTATTACATCTTATTATTTTTCCTTTTTTAGGACTGAAACGGTTCTTAAATACGCATAATTTTCGACCAATAGTCACGAAATTTGGTATAGACATTGAATATATTATATTCCATCGTTCTCCAAAAATATGTTTCAAATGGCTTAGCTGTTCATGCGTAAAGGTGATTTGAAAAAATCTTAAACTACTACTAAGAAAGAGTATGAAGTTCAGATGAACCAAAGAAGCTGATCGAATGCAGACTTGTTTTTATTTGATTTGCCTACCAATCATTTAATAACTTGATAATACACTTTATTCTCTCTCATCATTATGAATTTCCATGGCACCTTATTTTGTACGTAATATTGACCCACCATTCTTCGGAATAATTTTCCTATTTAAATTTTTTTTTTTTATTGTATTTAATTTTATCAAATTATATTACATTTCAAAAAATTTAAAAATATGTTTTCAATCAACTTCAACCTTCCCATGTAAAACTGATTTGAAAAATCTTAAATTATTGCTAATAAGAGAAAATATATTCCAAAAATAAAAAAAGTCGTCACCAAAGCAGTGTTGCTGTTATTCGACAGTCACTTATTAAATTTCACATAATTCAATTTCATCAAATATTCAATTATTTTTATAGTGTTTTTTTTTCTTTTTTTTTGGTGAGGAAAACTACATCTTCTAGTGTTGCTTACTGCGTTAGAGTTTACCTTTGACGTCACATTAATACTTTCTTAGGATGAAGAAATATGATCTTTGCACCCTACCTTCAATTCTGAATGCGATCAAAAATCGCATACTACTGCACTATGTTTATTTGTATTCGCTTTTATTCGACTTGCTCACAATTTTAATTTCAAGAAATATTTCATGCGGCCATCATAGTGCTAGGATCGCGATTAATTGTTGGGTTTGATTGTGTGTGTCGGTGTGAGTGCGCTAGGTTTCACCTCATACAACATTAGAAAAAATTATTTTTTAACGTAATAATTACTCATCTTCATCATTAAAACTAAATTACATTGGTACTTTATTCTGAAAATATTTTCAATATTTTATGAAGTTCACAATGTTACAATAAAAACTTTTACGTCAACTTTATGAAAGAAAAAAAAAGGTAATAAATTTAATTAGGTAGGTAGGTAATTAAATTTTTTTCCGAATTTTTAATTTTTTTTTTTCATTCATATTATTTACCAGATTGATTGAATTCACTGTTCTCTATAAAATAATATAAAATAATATTGAAAAATGCTGGGTAACTATACGAAGAAAAACACAAAAACTATTGTCAAAATTACGTATGCCGAATCGAGGAAAATATTGATTCAACCTTTGATTTTTCCTCAACTTTTGACATTCAGTTCATTTGTGCTGTATACTTAAGAAAGAGAAACACATCATTTTCTGTTGTAGCATTTTTTTATGCAAGTTGATAGGTGTTGACATCAAGTAAACTTCAATCGTTATACTCTAGGAAGAAGAAACGTTCGGTACGTACAATTTTATTTTCGAATTATAATCATGAATTAAGATTTCAGTATAACAAGCGATCAACCTCTCGATTTTTTTTTGATTTTGTTTATTTATATTTACGAAGAATGAATGAGTCGCTTTGAATGTACTAAGCTGACCGATTTCGTCACTAAATCTTGTATAATTTTAGTGAACCTACCAATTCTTTGAAGTTAGTACATTTTTTAAACATTTAATTGACGTTTTAAAAAAAAAAAAATTTTAATTTCAACGCAAAATTTTCGTTTTAGTTTCGAAATTTTAATTAAGCTCTCAGAACTGGAACTTTTATAGTCAAAGGGAACTTTGAAATATACCCCATGAAGAAGCGTAAATTATTTTCCAATCATTCGCGCCGCTTCTACATGAGAAAACGAAATTTTTCTGGGCTTAAATTTCAAAAAACCGCCATCTAAGAATATTCTGGGATTAGTGACCCCTGATGAAACAGAATTGAAGATAGATGAAATTTTTGCTTCATAGGAATATTTTTTGTTTTATTATAGTTAAGATGAGAAAGATTATCAAAATATTATTCAGAGGGTAAATGTTGTATTTGTATCATCAAATTACTCTGTTACCAAAATACTTGAGAAAGCCTTTTCTTCGGTTATAATAAACAAATATTCTTTAGAATATAAGCTAAATTATAATTCTCGAATGAAAGAGATTTTGTTTGTTAAAGAAAAACCTGTGAGTATAATCCCCACGAGATTCATAACTCAAATTCTTCATTAAATTTCAGCTCACGTGAACACGAACATCGTATCTATTGATTTGCTTCTGCCATCGTTTAATATCAGATGATGTTAGCTTTTGACACCGCGTAATTCGTAAATATGGAATTCGAGAACCACTAATTAAAGACGTCAAATGTCGAACTGCAAATTCGTGGCACTCATTTAAGTACACAACTTGGAGGTCTTGCCATTTTCCACCCGCCTCATTTCCAAATAATTGTTCAATCTCTGTTTCCAGCATGCATGGTGACTCCAACAGCAGGGCTTTCAGTTTACATGTCGGCTCACCTGTTGGTTTCATTAAAAATAAATAAATAATTAATATTAATAGAAATTTTGTCCTCCTTTCACTCGCAAGCTGGTATAACATGTCGTGGTAAAGTAAGTTTCAACATAATTATAATTTCTGGTACCATATTCTAAATTTTTTGCAAGGAAAAGAAGGTCTTGTTCACAACGCTGTATGCAAAATTCAACAATTCTCCCTAAATATTTCTTCTTAGTGGTACGTTTACTGAATTTTTGTGAGACCATGTCATGAAAACAATCAAAAATATGAACTCGGAAATCCAATTTAGGTTGACTCATCAACAGCTGATTTACGAGTCTACTAACTAAAATTTTTGACCACTGTATCCTTTCTACGTCAACCGATCGTAAAACTATTTATACCTAATGGCGAAATTAGAATAAAGGAATTCGAAAATTTGGGACTAATTATTTGTAGAAGCTTCTAACTACCGGGTGTCTCAAAAGTCATGCAACCCTAACCTTCAAATGTAAAAATTTTGAAAAAAGAGATACAAGGCTGAATTTTGGCACAGTTGCAGAAGTTGGTTACTTAATTATTCATGAAAAGTTTCAGCTCTGTATCTGTAATAATCTAACTTTGAGGAATTTTTGATTTTTAATTATAATTTTTCATGTTTGAAAAATAAATTTTGAAAAATTTTTAATGGTAAAAGTTCTCAAAAAACTGTGAAACTTGGTGCAATAATAGAGAATGATTACCTGATTAAACGGGTAAAGTTTCACTTCAGTACTTTTATCCTTGTTTTTTTAAGAACTTTTTCTATGATCTATACTATGCATTCAAAACAAAAAAAAAAATTTTTAATTTCAAAAATTTTATTTCATGCTCTCCATTGATTCGCACTTTGGTGCAGTTCTTCACTTTATGGCAGAATTTTGTCATAACAGTTTCCTTAAATTTGTTTGGGTACGCAACTTTTCATACGTCAATGTTTTTTTCTCGATATCACTTGCGATGAGCAGTTATGCAACAAAATTCAGTGCGTACAAAAAGTTGCATAATCACATAATTGAATCACCATTTCCCTATCATTGTCCTGTTTCAAAATTAAAAAAAATTTTTGCAGTTGAAAATTTTTTCATTCGTTTTTTATGCGTACAGATCACTAGGAAAATTCTTTTAAAAAAAATTGAGATAAGAACGTGAAACTTTACCTGCTTAATCTGGTAATCATCCTCCATTATTGTGGCGAGTTTCATAATTTTTGGAAAACTGGCTACTTAAAATTTTTTAAAGTTTGTTTTGCTACAAATACGAAAATTGAAATTAAAAATCAAAAATTACTCAAAATTAGACTACTATAGATACATAGCTGAAATTTTGCATAAATAATCGAGTAACCCACTTTTACAAGAGTGCAAAATTTCAGCCCACTATCTCTTTTTTTCGAATTTTTACATTTGAATGTTTGGGTTGCACGACTTTTGGGTCACTCGGTAGATTAGGTTCTGGTGATGAGTAAGCTGCAGCAGTCAGCAGTATTAATAATAAACCCGGGTGTCTGTGCGAGGCTTTTAATTTTTTTTTTTTTAATAAAAAATTATTGCTTGATGGTATAGGTTCATGTAAGTTGAAAAGTTCGAATATTAATAAGTCCAGTATAGTATTTTCGCAATTATATAGCATCAGTTAGGCTGAGTAATTAATTTTATGTTTTTTCTGAATACTTTGTTAATATTTTGAAAATATGTAGTTTTGAGCTGTTTCTGTATCGCATGCCCTATCAGAAATCTAATTGAATGGTGATCTAATTTGATTCTGTCTTCGTTTGTTTTCCCCCTTGCAGGAAGGTACCCAATAACTGTTTCCATGAAACGCTTTTTTGAGTAGGATGAGTCAGTGAATTTTTTTAAATCTAGTAGATACTTCAGAAACTTACATAACCGTGATTTGTTGTCCTGTAAATTGATAATTTTGACTCCGATTACTAAAAAGTGAATTGAGAACATTTTTTGAATCTTTGATAAACGAATTTTTGCTTCTCACCCTATTTCTTTGTTGGTTGTCCACCATCAGCCGGAAAACCCTTTCCCTTCATTCACGTTAACGTATTTTCGTACAACGCTTTGTGTCTTTTACTACATAATTAAGAGGACGATAAGGCTATAAAAGCAGAAAACGGTGAAAGTGCCATTTTGCATAATCGTCACAAAAGATAAACTAAAGAGATTCGTTTAACCATTTTGCTTTTCGTGAACGTACGTCTCCACACAAAGTAGGGAAAATAAGGGGAAACAAAAGGGTTACTAATTATGGAAATCATTAATAACAGTGAGCAACCATAGATGTAAAATTTTTCTCTTGCGACCTTTTTTATGTCTTTTCTTTTTTTTCGCTACCCACTTTTTTGGGTGTGCATGCTAGCTGCTGTATTGTTCTCAGCATGTAAAGAACCACAACTACGAATGTAGATGCACGTATCCAGTTTTCAACTGCTGGGATTTTTTTTTAATTACGATGCGAAAATTCGAAAAGAGAAAATGGTTTTCGTGTTCTTATTTCTTCTCTCTTTTACCTTTCCATTTTCTCGAAAAGTGGTCTTTTATTCAGAGGTTCGGTATCATGTAAGTAATCATCAAAAGTGGGTGAAGGTGATAAAAAAAAACAACAAAAACTACAGAAAAAAACAAAAACAAACCAAACATACACGAAAATTCATTCTTATACTGTTCTGTTCCAAACTGTACCTTCGCATTAGAATCTTAAAAGTAATCTCGTACATGCGTCGCTTTTGGGAATATGGAAAGACACGCAACTTTTTTCTAATTTATTTTGAATTTCTAGCAAGCCGATCCTGTCTTCCTTGTTTTTCGTTTCGTTAGAATGCCATCTTAAAATTAACTCAAAAAAACAAAGACAATTATTGCCTTTCAATTTTAATTGGTGTATCTTTTATAGCTATTTTTCCTTTAATAACAGCCATGAAAAGTAATAGTTGCCTCAGAGTTGTGAGCATATTCGCAATCAACAGTTTCCAGCATAATGTGAATGTTTTGTATACAGAGTTTCACGAAACGTTTACCAAATTTCAGTCGTTAATACATTGTGCTTGATGGAATAAGTAATAAGTTAAGTAAAAAAATTGTTTTAAAAAAAATACACTTTTATCATTTTATGAAGGTAAAACATCTTCCACCAAAGTCCCATGTCCAAAACTCCGAAATAAATATTGAGAAGAACAAGAAAAAAGTAATAGAGTTTTTCATTCAAAACCAGAATCGTAGCCAAAGGGGGTAGAGGAGGACATTTAGTTCCCCCAAAATTTAAAATAGGTTGAAACGTTGAAAAATTTTAAGTTAGTTGGAAAATTGAAGATTATGTAATGTTTTTAACAAGGAAAAAGAAATTTAAATTTAGCCGTCCAAAAAATTTTGACTGGCTATAGTCCTGCTCAGAGTTGGACCAAATGAAAAACGCTGACGCAGTTGCATGAATGATCGGAAGTATAAATCAGAAGAAAGCAGGTTAGGTATGGACATGTTCTCTATTTCAGCGTCAAAGCAGTAAAATTAAATAGGAACTGAGCGCCTATATGCTCACCTAACTTACATTACTTATATAGGTACTTAAGTACTCAGAAAGAAGTAATCAACATATTATAGAGAACATAATATTTGGATTGGAATTAATACATATAAATAAACATGAGCGCAAAACTATATTTATCAACAAATAAAACGAACTGAAAATGTATCCTCGAAAACTGAGAAAGAATTTGATCAATTGCGCACAACTATGATATGCCGAAAGGGTGGTACCGACATACTTTAAAGGCTAAAACCACAAACTTGGACCACAAACGAATCAAATATACTTTTAAGAAAATGCAAATGTAAAGTTGAATAGTTTCATTTTAAAGGAGAATAAAAAGAAGTATAATCTTCGAGATTAAAGTGAAATATAGTCATGTAAGAGCTCTGGCATCAGGAACAGAAGTGCCAAAACCAGAAGATAAAAGAGAAAAGTTTAAGAAGGAAAAATAGTCTCAGTTCATATGTGGCCATTGGGAGGTACTTCCGTTCTTGAATGTGAGTGCAAGAATAAAAGAGAATAATAAATAAGTTTAGCTTGAAAACGAATTTTTAAAAGATAAGTTCTTCTTTTTTTTTGGCTTTAGCTTCATGAGAAATAAACATTATTTTGTTGCGGAAGGTTGGCCAGTGCTTCGGTTAAAGAACCTCTATAGTGAGTAGACGCATATGCCATTTTCTGATCATTTTTTTTCATTTAATTTTTATTTCAATGGGCAGTGGTTAAACACAAAATCATTTTTCTCAATTATGAATTATTTTAATTACATGAAATAAATTATTTGGGTAAGGGAAAAGAATTTCTCATTGGAGTTATTTAAATCGATAGATATGATGAAAAAATGAAACAACCTGAAATTACATACAGTCTTCCCTGGACCGTTAATGGGGTATGCGTGTACTTGTCTTAGAGGCTGTCTACTTTGGCTTGTAGGTACCTGCCCACGACTTCTGATTGCAAAATAAAGAAAGAAAAAAAGTAAAAAATTCACGAGAGGAGGGCATTGAAAATTAATAAAAATTTAAAATAAGTTTAGTTTAAAAACAAGTTTTTAAAAGATAAGCTTTCTAAGTAAATTTTTGAAAAAATTCTACGTATTAAAATTCCTTGAGTATTCAGACCCAGGAGTAGGAGTGGGTAGGTTTTTCATTTAATGATCTTTTGAGCATTTTCGCGCTATTTTTGAGAATTCTTTTTTTTTTTAATATGTACCTCCTTTGGTGTTGTCCATTTCAAGGCGTAATTTTGATCAGATTGTTTTAAAAATTTGAAGGCGCACATTCGTATCCACCTAGGGAAGAACCCTGTTGTTTTTAGTCCAAATCGGGCGCATGGTCCATTAGATAAATCAGTTTATATGCATTTTTTATTGAACAGAGTACAGGTCACAATTTACAATCAATAGGCCTGAAATTAGGCATACATATATGCTTTACATTAAGAACAATACCTACCAGTTTTGATTGTGTTGCATTTTTTGCAAATTAATGGCTCTAAAAGGAGTAATTTTCAAGCTTTAGTCACAAAACTTGATACAAGTATTGACTAAAAGCATATCTAACATGCTTCCAAATTTGATTCCAATTGGTATTATGGTTCATTTCTTGGGGCAGTTGGAGGTGGTAATTTTTCATGTTATCTCGATAAAAGTTTCAATTCTCTTTCAATAGTCACAAAATTTGGTATAAACAGTACCTCTTGCACAAGGACTGGACCTACCAATTTTGGTTTTAATTAGTTAATTTCTTCTCAACTTATTAGCTATTAAGTGTGATTTTCCCTCTTTTACCCTTCTGATAACAGTCTTGAAAAATTTATTTTCTTGGCTTCAACGAGAAAAACATTTGTTTTAACCTGAAAAAAAATCAAATTTCAGCAAAAGATCGATTTTCACATACCTTCACCCACTTCCATTCACCAGATCTAAACACTGACTCTAAAATCTTCACTAATATTTTTGTAACCAGGACGTGGACAACTGCACTATATTTTATTTTGCAATGTGGGAGATACTTTTTTTTAGTTTTTTTGTATAATCCACAGTTCTTACCACTGCTAGAAAGAGAACCATCTACCTAATTATTTCCTAAAACTTTGTTAGTTAGAACTGGAATAATTTTTCATTGTAAAAAAACATAATGATTTTTGACACAAAAATTAAAAATTCATTCATAAAATATTTTTAAAACATGATACTGAATCAATATATTTTATCGCATGCATCGTATTTGCAAGATATTGGTAATTTTTTGCAAAAAATATAAATATATTACTTTATTAGAAAAATGTTGGTGATAAAGATAATTTTTAAACAAAGAAAATATACTTTTTCTTGCAAAGCTTGTTATGCAAGTTTTTTTTTTTTTTTACTTTAGCTTCGTGAGAAATAAACCTTATCTCGTAGTAAAAGGTTGGCTGCAGTATTGGTATAATTTTAAAATCTCAGCAGTGAGTAGAATAAAAGCTTATAAAAAAAAATATTCGGTTTTTTGTTTTCTTTCAGTTTTGTATTTGCCCCATAAACAAAGAAGCAATGTTACCATCTTCTCTTAATTTTTTACCATTTTCTCCCTCTGCTTTTTTTACTGTCATTTTCTACCTCTTCCTTTACTCTTCTCACCTAAAACATTGGTAAAAATTGAGTGGTGGAGACTTCTTCATAAACAGACTATAAAAGCATTTTCAATGCTAAAAAACATCTCTTGTCTTTCTCTTTCATTGTCTTTTTGTCTACATTTGGTTTCTTTCATTGCTTGGTTAGTTGGTACATGTGCATCAAATTTAAGGGAATTTTCAACAAAGAAATTTCCATTGGTCTTTACGTTTATTATAATGATTTGTAGTATCATAGCTTTTTTATTTTTTACTCATTTTATGAAAACTTCTCAAAAATTGTGAAAAGGTTTAGGATTCATTTAATCTTTTGCAAAAAGACCTAAATTTCATGATTGTTGTGAAGTCTCCACAACTTTTTTCAAATAATTTTATTTAACTTCTTTTGGGAATAGAATTTAGATGTTCTACAGTCGCCTGGTTTTATCTCCTTGTTTTTAATTGTGCTAACTGGATAGAGGTACTACAGCTAGTCTGCCTACGATGCCAGTGATTGAGGTTACTGAGGTCTGGTATTTGGGCACTGATTTCAAATTAGGTGTTCATTTTTTAATTTGTCCTATTTCTTGACCCACAGTAGCTTCAAAAGAGGACCAATTTATGAATTCACATATTGTATTGTGTGATATGTCATTGAGTATGTTTTTGGGGGCGCTGATTTTGAAATTTACCTAAAAAAAAATTATTTATTTTTTACAGATAATGGTCAAAAATAATATAGCTCATATTGCTGAATTTGATTGATTTCAAGATCATAGTATAGTGAAAAATGGCATCGTATAGCTCTGAGCTATTATTAACTTTAAATATTTGAGGAGATAGTCAGTTAATATGTGATCGTAACATTATCATCGTATGTGACTAGAAGTTTGGAAAAATTTTTAGAAACTTTGAAAAAAATTGAAAATAATACCCGTAAGCGGTCTTTCGCCCACTTATTCTGGAAATAGTCTACATATAAGAATGAGCTGCCTACATCATTTCGATGTTTACGTTTTACCAACGTCTGAAATGTTTCTGTCGTGATGGTTTACTCCTACACTCTAAACCAGTGATTATTCACCTATCTATCAGCTGATTTTCTGAAAATAATGGGTTGTTTTCTAAGAAAATAACGGATGATTTTTAGCCTCATAAACCTTCTCACTTCTGCATTAAGTTTTACTTAGGTTCACACAGTGAAGTGACAGTTGCATACTTCTGTAACCAAATTTAATAACCAACATTGATACTTAAACGCTATTCTTTCGTGTATTTCAATTTAATGTTGTTTAGATAGGTAGTGTTAAAGTTTATGATATATTTCATTCCTTCAATATAACAGCTGATTAATTTATAAGAAGTACACATCCATGAAGATCGAATCCTACGGAGCCTCTTTGTTGTTAGTCGAAATCTTGGGACCCCCTTCGCAAATTACATTTCTTGTAATACAATTTCAATTTTACCAACAGTCATTGTGGAGCAATTCCGTTGGAAGAATTTCTCTGTGAGTATTTTTTCTAAACATTTTTATTTCATTCTTTCACGTTGCTTCAGCTATTACTGAAAACTGAAGAATGATGTGATGACAGAACGGTGTTACTCTCCCGCATCTCTTATCGGACTTATAATTGCGGTCAATTCTTTTTTTTCCTTCTTAAAAAAAAAAAGGCCTCGTTTATTATGCTGGCTTAGAAACGTAAAGTCAAACATGAATTTGAGGCTTTTATTCGTCAATCGATGGACGTTTTTCCGTTTTAAGCAAAACGGCAACAAATGAAACGTTGCTGAAGTATTTTGGTTCAAAATATTTTTTCAATGAAATTTTTATGAAATAATTTTCGTCTATATCATACTGAACCAGAAAGAAAAGGGGGCAGGTGACTTTATAGGTGTATTTATCGTTATAACGATGGCGTTGGAAATCCGGTCGAGTATTTTCATTGAATATTCATAAGACGCCCTTTTCTTCTTCCCTTTCGCCTTTCCATCACTCATGAAATGATGAAACTGTCTCGAAACGAATGCGAAAATTGTCAAGTTTTGCGAATTGAATTGTATACTGTTTATTAAGACTTGGATGAACATGTATATCTGGGCTAGCTTTTTTTACTCTTTCTTTCTTTCTGTCTTTCTTTTTTTTTTTTTCTTTCTATGAACAGTTCAGTTTAATCGACGGAGAGATAAAAGTAGAATTTCAATCAAGATTGGAAACAATTATGTGTATTTTCTTGGTGTTGAGAAAATATTTTTCCTGAAGGACATTCTTTCACGGGAAGTAAATCTTTTCAATGTCATTAATCAATCACTCCTTCAGTTATAGTTCTCTTCTGATTTAGTTTTCACTGTGAATGTTGAAGCCTTGTTTGTTTATAAAGCTATGAAAACCTGATTAAAGCTCACTGGTGTAGAGGTCGTTATCACGAAACATTGACATTTTTCAAATTTTCATTAGTGTAAATCATTTGAAAAATATTCATTCAACTTCTTTCTTTTCTGAGCTATACCTGGTATTAACTCAAGCCTCACCTGGTATCAACGTGAGAAATCTCGAACATCTTTAATGTGGAAGAATAATTTTGAAAATTAGATTTTAAAAAATGAGAAAAAAATATAATCGAGGTTTTTTGTCCTTAAAATTATCTTCGAATTCATATGCGCCGATTTACTGACGCATGAGGTACAACTGCAACATGGAAGTGATTTTCAGTGTTGCCCTGCAACACTGAAAATTCATTCTCCTCACCTTGAAATTGTTTTTTACATTCTAATTAACAGTTTTCACTCATTCAATAATTAAATTACAAAATTTAGCAGCACTGAAAAAAAAGAAGTCGTAGCGTATGTCTTTGATTCGTGGGTTAACCAAAGATTTGAGTTGTACTGAAGTTTATGCAGCATAGACGTATAAATAAATGATATTTCAGCCGTTTTCTGCCTAATAAAGCATAAAGGTTTTTCTTACATACCCATGGAGGTAAGTAAGATTAGAAAAATCAAACCCACCTTCCTTTAGGAAAAAAAAATTATCTATCGAGTAATATTCTTATTTGAAGACTAATAACGCTGCTGTTTTTTCTTGGACCTAGAATGAAAATTGCCACCAGAAATCCTGAATAAAATTCCACATTCATTTTTTACCAGTTTATATATTTATGAGAATTTTTCTGTCAATGTTTTCTCAAAATTTTCACTCAGTTTGCTTGCAAACAGGGTATTAAAATTGACATCATTAAAGTTTTAGGGTGGATGATGATAAAAATCTTCCGTTTTATGAAAAATGAAAACTATTAATACCATTTTCCCATTTTGATTTAATTTTCTACGTTTGTATACGTATGGATAGCTTAACATTTGTGTTCATGATTTGGAGAAAACTACTGAAAGGATAAGGGCGAAATTTTCACGAAAGGTAGTCCTTATATTGGATCTGGTACGATAGGAGTTTGATGTCTATTGATTCAATAGTTTCCGAGAAAAATCTAAAACAAAAAAAAATTGCTGGAGAAAAGCAAGTCGCCTGTGTTGCTTGAAATATATTTTTCGTGTTTACGGTGCAAGGGGTTACAAACGTCTTTTCTGCATTGTATTAATTGGTTAATGAGGTTTTCGGGAGGCATAAACCTTTCTCGCTATCTTTTCTCACTCGTGTCGCATGGAACAAAATCATTTTTGTTCGAAATATTAACAGATGGCATCGTGTAATTCGACAAAATCGTACATATTCGGACGGATTATATTATTACATGTACGAAAGAATAGAATATTGTTTTAATCGTGGATTTTAAACGTTGACTTCAATAGAGCAAGTTTGTTTTTAAGTTTATAGACAGAAATTAAATTTTCAAGTCCACATGCTACTAAACCCAAAACAATCTTATTTTTATGCAAGAGATTGAAAAATTTTAAAGCAGACGTTTGTTTGAATCTGGTCAAATTGTTTCGTGGTTTTTATTTTTCTTTTAATTTTACCACTTTTGTCTCGTGTTTGACAAAATAAACGCCTGTTATACGGCCAGATTTTTCGTTTGTTAATTAGATTTACTATAAGTTGAATAAATAGATTAATGCACTCGCGACCGTCGCTTGTTGTCCTCCATTATTATTGCAAGGGGTAAAATTTGGCGAACTGTCGTTCCTGTTGTTATTGTTTTCATTTTCACAACTGCAGACGCTGCTCTTTTGTCTCGATCATACGCCATTAATAAAACCTAGAATATTCGAAGTTGTCGTACCTGTGCATGGTTTTTAGGTAAACACGGACGTAAAGGGTATGTTGTTTATATGGTGGTGAAAAGGAAGGATTAAATTTGATTTCACATCAAGCGGACCGGTGGACATGACGACTGTTACTGTTTTTCAGGAAAGTTTCATCATTTATGGAACTCGAGCAGGTTATCGAAATTTGTTGCCGCGAGTAAATATTATAGTCGTACAATTTTGCCAGATTCGCCTTTGTTGTGTACTTTTACTCAAGTTGACAAGAGGGTTACTGTATGTAGGTACGTATGAATGTATACAATGTGCCTGTGTATGTGTGTGTCATCCCGCACGCACGCTTACATACCTATATGTGGCTAGTTGTTGCCATACCATACATTGGCTTTTTTTTGAGAGAGAGAGATCCAAGTTTCATCACCTCTCCATAAAAATTCACGAAAGACTTGTGGCGTTATATTCATGCAACGAATGCTCGTATTGTGCTAATAATCTTTGAACAATGGTATGAAAACCACGAAACTCATAATGTGAAAACTTTTCTGTTGAAAATTACATAAAATTATTTTATAATATGTATTATGTTTATTTTTATGAATTTGCCCTGTCATTGAAAATTTCAATCTTTGGAAGAATTGGAGAAAAAAAAATGAAATAAAAGTTTTGTATTTTATAATGCATCCATTCTCATTTGTTTGAAAATAATGTTTTAGATTTACCTGGAAGTGTAGCCTTTTTTTTTATCAACTTGATCGCCTTTATTAACCTGATTATGGGGTTTTTATAGCTTCTGCTATCGACGCCGAGGAAAAGTCGCACGCTGGAAAAATTAGTCTCTGAAAAGTTGTGGAAGGGGCGCAAGGAGGGACGACAAAAAAATATAGAGAAAAAAAGGCTAACTATAGTAATTAGGATTTTACGTTTCTTATCCGCGTTTTAAATCTTTGTGTACGTAGCTTTTGTAGAATGGGTGTTCGTGTGACGACAAAATTTAGTCGCTTTAGTTTCCTTCATTTCGCTTTTCTTTTCTTTCTGTATACTTGTTTTTATCCTTTTCGTTTGGATTGTTTTTTTTTGTAGCAACATGACTAAGGGACGATATTCCCCAAAAACGTATTTGAAGCATATATAAGAACAAAGAGAGTCGTTTTATAAGTAGGTACATTAAAGAAGTGAGATTAAAATGTAATTTACCCGGAGATGTCAATAAAGTGGAATACCAGAAGCAAGAGGGCACATAATTTTTGCTGACGATATCTCCTCCTTCGGCAAAAAACAGTATTTTCAGTTTACGTAGCTTGGGAGTATTCGCAAAGCATTGGTTTGAGCATTCTGATGTTACATAATCGTTACCGCTCAGAACCAACGTCTCTAATCTGGGGCAGACGTTAATTATATTGTGAATGTCGACTGCGTCTATCACCTAGAGAAACGTACAAAATTAGTGTTATACTTTTTGATATTGTATTAAGGGATATGAAAACACAAAGTATAAAGGTACAATATTTCAGTGCAAATCTGCACCACCAGTCAGACTAGAAAAAAAGGTCAAGAGGAGAGCTTCTTCGGGAAATATTAAATGACTTCGCATCTTCATGAGTAATGCTTAATTAATGCGTAATGCCCGCACGTTCTCCCAGGTATAAGATATTAATTTTTACTCAGTTTACTTGCAAACGATGTATTAAAATTGACCTCACAAATTAGTTAATGGTGAAGATGATGAATATTATCAGTTTCATGTAAAAAGAAAACGATTGGTACCATTTTACTATTTTGACCTAATTTTTTTTTTTGTATACACAGGGTGCTCTCTGAGAGGACTGCCTTACCGTGTCAGTGAATAGAACATTGAAAAAAAAAGAAAAAAGTTATGTCAAATTGTGCCTTGAAACTAGCGGATATGCGATCACTTATACACTTGTGTATGAGTAATTGTATATCCGCAAGTTATAAGGCAAATTTACAAAAACAGGCCTATCACTATTTCCTTTCATCTATAGAGTTAAGATTTGGGTTAAAATCTTTGATTTAATGATGGTGTCAAAATGTCAGTTTTTTAGGGAATTTTTTTTTTTGATTTTCTAAATTTTCAAATTTCCAAACTTTCATAACTTTTTTAATTTTAGGGATAGGCCATATACAGTGAGGAAGTTTTTTGTTTATCTTGATGAATTCTATAAGAGCCCTTCCATTCAAAAATTTTTGCCTTGTGTATGGTATTAAACTAAAAAATGGTCATGAAACGTGTCACCATGATTTCGAGAGCTTGGCCTATTTAACTCCAACTGATTCATTGTACGAAAATTATTCTCTGATAAGTTGACGGAGAAAACATTAGGGAATGAACTATGAAGGTTGCGTGAATCAATTGTGAAGTGTTTTATTTTACTCATTAGTGAAAATATTATATCATTAGACATGAACAATTTATTATAGGCTATCAAATAATAGAAGTTCCACTTCAACCATATGCACCATCACACACTTATTTTTGTTCAAATAATTTTAATACTTCGCGGCCCCTTCAATTTTTAATATAGACCAATTGTTGACATATCATTTTTATCTTAATATACTATTCGCTGGTACAGTATAGCGGACCACTCAGAGAGTACCCTGTATATATGCCTAGAAAATAACATAGGAACTATTATCCACAGTTTATGTATTAAGTAGTGAACATCATGGAACATAAACGTTTCCGCCCTCAAGTTAATTTTACCCCCTTTTACAGTCTCTTAAAAATAAGACTGTACACTAAAAAGTTGGTCAGCTTTTAATTCCAAAAATATTACACCTATGAAAAATGCGTATGTTTTCTAATTTGTAGAAAATTTTATGGGAAAACTTTTTACTAACTCTACAATTTTTCATACAATTGACCTTTTAATGAAAAAATCACGAAAAGAATTCTGTAATATGGTTTAAAACATCTTGTGGGTCTGGGGGGAATATCAACTTGTAAGGTGGTGAGTATTCGATTTTATATACTTCCCTCCTAATACAATAAACTCCGAAAGGAAAGATATAATATTTATTTTTTCCTGAGAAAAAGGGGGATGTTAATAGATTTTCCTTACGTTGGTACAAGTCTCATAGAAGTGTAGTACTTATTAGTTCAGTAGTTTCTAAGAAAAGTGGAGAAAAAAATTGCTGAAAAAAATTTTTGTGTTCATGGTTTTTAAAAAACTACCAACCAGATTGGGATGAAATTTTTATGAAAGATAGTTATAATATGAAAGCAGGTCTGAAAGAAGTTTGGTGGTTCTTTAGAAAACTGGAAAACAAAAAATTCCTAGAAAATTGGTTTTTAGTAATAAAACATCGATAGATCGATATTTTTGATAAAGAAATGGGTAATTATCGATGGTTTTTGTAATTTCTTTGCTTGTTACTAGCAATAAAATATTGATATATCGATATGTTTGTCAGATATTGGTAAATGTTGGGACCACCAATCTTCTTCCCCTCACACTTCTGGGAACACTCGACATTATACATATTATATCTTTTTCACTTTTATACTCGCGGCTACACTGTTACCTGTTTTTCTGCTCATTTATTTGTCTCCATACATATCTTCGTACTCTGTACTTTACATATATGATCTTTATTATTTTATACAATAATTGTGAACATCCGATCTACAACCTCTATAATAACTATTGATACAAATATCAATTACTATCGATATTATGTCACCGTTTTTGTTAGGACCACCAATCCTCTTTCCATAATATTACTGCAAACACTCGACATTAATCATACAATCTGTTTTACACATTTATACTCGTGACTACACAGATTCTCGGTCCACCGCTCATTTGTGTGCCTTCATACATATTTGTTTCCCACATACATTTCATACTCTGTATTTTACATATTTTCTCTGCTGCAGTTACAGACTTCCGAGATGTAACTTCGTCGACAACTTTATTTCAGCCATACTTTCTTCGAATCCGTCAAACTTAACCTGCATTGTTTTTCAAATACCTAACTAAAATATTTTTTTTTTTTTTAAATTATGGATGGAAATTGGCAAACTCGGTTTTCTAGCAAAGTATTGCTACCTTATAGTTTTTTGTTTTAATTTAATCGTGGTACCTCCAGTTGATGTTTAGAGGTCCGAAAGCAACTTCTCATATCTACATCTGGATGGCCCTATGACTGGGTAACCTCTCAATTTTTGATGATTAATGAAATGTGGAAAGAAATTATACATAAAAATTGAAATTCCCGTGAAAGCTGACAGAATCGCTTGACTTATTTTTCTGGAATGTTTTAAAATCGAAGCACAAAAACGACAGTCTGTTGACCAAAAATAATGAGTCTCTTTCGTAGTCTGGTGCAAGTTTTAATGAAAAATAATTTCAATAATGGTTTAAAATTAGTTAATGCTAAATTTCGATTTTAAAGCAAATTTGTATATAAGTACGTTGACCGCATATAAGATACCCTGGATTTTAATTTTCTTCTACCACCTTCTCAAAGGTTAAAAGCTAGGAACAAAGTGAATTTAGTACTCTTTTGAAGTAGGTAATCGTTTCACATCATGGCCTAATGACAAAAGATTACTCTTTTTTGATGTTTGGTAACTTTTCACTTATGCCATCTTGTTTCGTACGAATTATATACTAGGGTTTTCTAAGACATATTTCACTTGACAGTTGACACGAGTCGTTTCGTCAGTGTTTATTCGCAGTTTAATGAGATTGTATTCGTAATACCTAACTAATTATTCTTTTTCTCATCTGTTGTTATTATTTCGACGTAGTAACTTACCATTTTATTCAAAATGTTTTAGGCTATTCAATTTTCTGTTATTCACTGGAAATTATATTTATTACGCAAAACTTCCTTCTATTCTTGGCTTCATGTTTTGGATTGTGCATGAGAATGATGACATATAAGGCTGTACATCAGGCCACCTCACTGGTATTATCAGGCGGATTTTGTTGAAATTTTGTAATTATCCCAAAAAAGCTCTCGGAAGATTTGTTATTTGCAAATTTACGTTTACCTACGTAGGCTGTTATTCGAATTATGAAAATAAATTTCAAACTAATGACAGCAAAATGATAACGTGAAAAAATACTTCGGTGCGTAACAAAAAAATATGTTGCATGAAACATTTATAGCTAAATACCATTAAGTCCGATATTTTGTGAATAATCCGATTTCGTGTAATTATATCAAGTCGATTACCATTTACTATGCTTTACGTACCTACATAAAAAAAAAGGTGTACGATCAAGTGAAAGGTTTCATTTACCTTTAATTCTAAAACTTTCAGATTTTTATCTCCATGTCGCCTCAGTATGGGTTCAATGTCGGTAAAATCCAGCAAACTGCGTTCTCCATTGGTCACACATACCACGCTTAGTTCTTTTACCTTCTTTAAATTAGTGAGAGGTCGCAAGATATCATGATGAGTGGAGCAATCGAATCGTACTCGAATCTGACTTGCTTGTGGGCACAGTTCTATGGCCAGCTGTAGTGCATCCATGGGAAGCATCCGCTCTACCGTTAACGTAGAGTAGCCCTGGTTTAATGGGGTCAAACATTTGTAAATAACTAAAAAAAAAAAAAAAGCAATGGAACACCGGAACAAAAACTACACGGAATTTATACGTTTCTTTGAGTTTTATGTTTCAGTTGTTCTGATGAAAGACATTTCAGAAATTTCAAAAAACAACTCGTTTAGAGCAGATTTTACTGCATGAGTACGTAATTTTAGCCCTATTTTGATAATTTTTTTATCAACTTTCTTCGTTCGAATGTTTAATATTTGGTCTTCATCACCAGAATTATTTACAAATATAACAATGATACTTAAAGTTAGAAACATCAAAACCAAATTTATTTATTAGGTACTAGATACCGTATTTATTACACAGCTAAAGGAGTTTTTAAATTTCATTAAGAAAACCAGCATGTGCGTCAGAAAATAAAAATAATTGAAAAAATAAAATTGAATTTCCTTGTTCGTGAA
Source organism: Ericerus pela (assembly GCA_011428145.1). Lineage (NCBI taxonomy): Eukaryota > Metazoa > Arthropoda > Insecta > Hemiptera > Coccidae > Ericerus > Ericerus pela. The sequence continues at coordinate 776,575 of WOFM01000149.1, read as the reverse complement.
ATTATTTTAATCCTTTTAAAATTTCTCCAGCAAGATGTAGGTCTAGGGACTGGAATTATTGAAATCAGTGCTAATTTAAAAGTTTTTTCATAAAATTTGACAAATTAACTTATAAATCCTACAGGGTAAAAGAAAGTGTGCCTACTGTCATAATTCTAGTCCCTAGACCTACATCTTGCTGGTGAAATTTTAAAATTAAGGTTATTTTTCTCTTTTTGGAGCATATGGGGACAATACTCGTATGAGGTAATAGGGGCTCGCACCCCTCGATGACAGTTGCCACCCAAAGGCTGGCAATAATCGTCTTTATGACGTTAAACAAATTTACACTGGTGTGTTTGTATATTCGTACCTGTACGTACGTACAGGTAAGATACATTGCACAGGCCGAGATCAATTACCAGATAATGATCTCGGTGATGTCACGGCCCGGTACTAAACGCGCTGCGTCGTTTCTTATCACCTCAACAGAGGCAAGAAACGACGTAACGCATAACATAATTACGTACATATACGTATGCTTGTGTGTCTGTTTGCACGTGCCAAATTCTGTATATAAACTCTCAGAACCGGCTCAAAAATCGCCAGTGTTCGCCGAGGATTTGGCTCTCCCATACTTAATTGTATGAAGTGGGAGAACATGCAAAATACTGTTGAAAACCTTCTAGTGTGAATATCTCTCACAACAAGGTATTCCACAGAGCATTTTTTTAAATATTTTTTTTAAGTTGGTTCAAAAAAATATCAACTTACCATAATGCTTTTTCGTTTTATTTTAATTCCAGTAGATTTTACTGGAGAAATTTTAAAATAATAATTTTTCTCTTTTTAAAGATTTTTTGTTTTTGATATAAATGAAAATTTTGCAAAAACTTATTTTAAATACTTTAATATAGGTATTTCTAAATTCAGGAAACGTATTGATTTTATTAAAAAAAATAATAATTCTTTTTTCATCAAAATATGTGGTATTGCATGTTCGTGTGTTCAATTTCTGGTACTTATAATCTCATCTTTATTATTAATTTTATTATCATTATTATTTCGCTCTGAAACGTATAGCCATTCTACATAACATCATGTTGTGGTTAGGATCCTGTAGCGGGTGGTCTCCCAGTCTGAATTCTTAATCACATGAGGGACCAACAATTAAACCGTATGAAATATTGCGCCATTTTTGTTAGAGAATGTGACGGCAGTGGGTCTTAAACTTGCAACCATTCGATTATAAAGTCGAGCAGCATACCACCTCTCTCACAAAGTATTTGAATGAATTAATATATTTTCGAAAGCAATCAAATTTTTGTTTTTCATTTTTTATCGCCAAAAAAATGACAATGACAAAATAAAATGCATTGTAAACATATTTTTCTTGAGAAAATGCAAATTTACTCCCTCAACCACGAATCTTCATCGTTGTCCTAAAATTCATTTTCTGGCAAAATTGATATTAAATTACACCGATGATATTACTAGAATGTTCCTAACTTCGTAGTAGTTTTGTATCTGATAATAAATAACCCCTATCATCGACATAATATACTTTAACTTATCTGAATAAACTACTCGTTCGTTAAACGCATAGAATATTTCGTGTACCTATTTGAAGGTAGGCAGTTATCTATTATCCCCTTACTAAGTTACCAAACATATGAATGTGTATATGTATATGTTTCTCCACGAATTACTGGAGAACTATCCGACCAAATTTAGTAAACTGTTTTTAAATGATAGAGGGCAATTCTATTAAAGTCCCTTGTTATCTGTTTTAAAACCGATGCGATAGTTTTTGAGTTATTTTCAAAACACTGTTTCTTCGTTTGTTTAACTGCAAATTTCTGGATAGAAACTTAATCGATTTTGATCAACTTTTTTTTAAATTACGGAAGGTAATTTAATACTTTTTATTATATATTTTTTTTTTAGAATCGATGAGATAGTTTTTTAGTTTTCTGCCTTTAAAACTTTTTTTTTAAATAAAAATTTTCATTATTTTTTTGGCGGTATTCTTACTAAAGGAGTAGATCCTTTATCACGACGAAAAATTGTTTTCATCACGATGAAGAAAAAAAAGAAATAAAAGACCACAAGTAGATGTTAAAAAATCATCAATATTTGTCTTCAATTTTATTGTTATACTTAATGCCACTAAGTACCTGCATATTTTCCTAACATTTAGCAAAAGAAGATTTTGGAATTGAAAGACCAGTAAGTTTGTTTCTTTCTTTGTTTCCTCCTGATAAGGAATCTGTACTACTTTAATAAAAATTCCGGAATGAAAAATTCTTACTTTAAAACAAACGTTTTTATAAATAATTTAAAAACTATCTCATCGATTGTAAAAAAAAAAAAAAAAAAATATATATATAATAATAATTATGGTGTCATCTTCAATCATTTTAAGAAAATTTCATCAAAATCAGTCAAATAGTTCTTCGGAAATTTGCGGACAAACATACATATACATTAGAACAGAGATTGTTTTGAACATAACTCAAAAACCACCTCACCGATTGTAAAAAAAACGTAATATGATAATAATAATAATGGAATCATTTTTTATTATTTAAAAAAAAAAAAGTTCATCAAAATTGGTCAAGTAGGTGACAATAAATTCGAGGACAAACATATACAAACACATCAGTCTGTTCGGTTACTCAATTATAAGTCGCAGCTAGATAATGTTTCGCTTCAATCATATATACCCTCGAGTTGTTTATCCAATATACTATCGATGACCCTACATCAAGAAATTCATTTCAAGTTAATTTGTTTTGAAGAAGACAAAGGTATGCTGTTTGAGTTAAATGGTGAAGCAAAAGAAAGTACCATTTTGATGTTAGCAAGGAGTCTTATTTCAACGTACAAAAAATAAGAAAAATATTGAATTTGTTATTAGTATCTTTTTGTCATTTTTTTATCTTATATTTCTTTCCAAATTCATTAGAAATAAAATTGCTGAAAGAGTAACAAAACAAGGAGGAAAGCGAAGAAAAAAGAAGCAAAAGATGGAAACATTTACCGGTAAAATAATTTCACAGAAGATTGCGTAAAAGACAAAAAGAACTTATTACACTTCTGTGAACTCGAGCGTTATTATAGGAGACCTTTCGAAATTGGAAAATTTTTCATGGTTAACGAAACCTTTTCACGTAGGTAACAAGATTATTATTCAGGATAGCAGAAAAAAAGAAAAGAATCTTTGAAAACTCGTGTACCTAATTGTGAATCGATGTTCATTTTGTTTAATTTAATTGTTTCGTGGAATGTCAAGTAGTGTGAAGACTAAGTCCAGTGTTTCGAGGCAACAGTACCAATCAATGGTCTCGGGCGAAGGGTTATTAGGTAATTCAAGCTGTAAATATCATCAAAAGGGGAAAAAACATTATACGTATTGAAGTGTATTTTTTATTATTCCCTACGTCTCATTTCCAAAAATATGCACCATACTATACCTTGTGTTTTTTTTTTTTTTAAACTGTGAAATTCCATCATTTTGTATTCCGGTATTAAAGTAAAATAATTAAACACTCACAATAATAAAAATTTTTTTAGATCCTGCGATTCCCTACTGACACGATTTGGAATTTGTTCGGTTTATATCCTCTGTAGCTTGTATATGAGAAGACATGATCACGTTAGCTCCCAATTGAAAATTCAAGTAATGGCTGGATAAAGTGTGTCTGTAGGAAACTTCAGTGACCGTGCATCCAATATCAACTACTAGTTTCTGTACATATGAATACAATGCAAAACTATTCGGAGTGCCCATGCGATTCAAAAAGAAAATTAACTAAATATACATAATTATATTCATCATTCATAAGAAAATTTATTCTTCCAGGAAAAGAGCTAGGAGTTATTTTCCGAGATGAGATTAGGTCACGAACGTTTTGTGTTCAACGCTGCTGAATGAACCAAGTAAGCCACTCCAAAACGATGATAAAAATGTTTAATAAGTCTTCCCCAGCATCGTGGATATAAAATTACCTGGCTGAGATCAATTCAAAGTTGATGTTTCTAAACCATCTCTTTTCAGAAAAAGAGTATGAAAGCTTTCGATGAATGTCCTGTAACTATTATGTACCCTTAGAAATCAAATTAATTGGCTTAAATCATAATTTTACGAATCAAAATTTCCCGGAAGTTATTATTTTTACACAGCTGGCAAACGGCCTATTAAAATTGACCTCACAACTGGGTGAGGGGTGGAGATAATGAAAATTTTCCGTTTCTCGACAAAAGAAAATTAATGCCATTGTCTTCCCATTTTGACCTAATTTTTTTACATACATATATATATACACCGTCTATGGTGAGAAGTCTGCCAGACTTGAAATTTGGATATTACCAGGTACTTAAGAAAAAATTCCTCTTACAAGTTTCTCTTGACCGTGTTGTAGGTTTTGTAAATTTGAAAATTTGTACTATAATGATAAATAAATTTAAAAAAAAATTGAAGGAGAGAGCTTTGAAATTTCGGATCGAAGTATATTCTGATCTGATTAAGAAGAAAGTTAATTTTAGCTTATGCCTTATTTTTAAAACTGACGGAGTTATCGAGTTTGTAAGTTTAAAATTTTGGAAGTACAATTAGACATAATCATTACAAAACACTAAAAAAAAATAGTTCACACTTAAGTCTATGATTTGTTAACTTTCCGTACATACTACGTGCATGACAGGTGGCCTATCTTCTTTCGATTTATAATCTCATAACTCGGTCAGTTTTAAAAATAGAGAAACTTGTAAGATAAATTTTTTCTTAGTGGTACCTGGTTATATCCAAATTTCAAGTCTGTTAAACCTCTCACTAAAGATTGATCCGAGACTGAGTCTTATTCAAATAACTAAGAGACCTGTTTCGAATACTGTGAATACTTATCCATGCAAATGTTAGGGACCCGACAAGGGTAATCCAGTAAGATAAATTTAATGACAAAGTTTTGTTCTCGAAATTAATATTGAAATTTCTTGAAAACAAAATTTTTGTTGGAAAATTTAATAATTATTTCATGTGAAATTATTTGATCTTGGAACATATTTTACCATCGAATTTTGAGATAAATTTGATTCATACTGACTTCTAAGATAAAGTTAACTGGGTGAACTACGTAAGCTAAACCCAACTGCTTCACAAAATTAAGCCATAAAAATTTTGCACTAGTCAACAAATATGTATATCTATTGGTCAGCATCGCCTAGTGGTTTGGTACTCGGCTCTTTGCTATAAAAAGATTGTAAGTTCGAGACCAAGGGCATATTCAGAATGAAAACTCTAGGTTAAATATTTCCACTTTGAGAATATATTGGACTGGATTTGGGATTTTTGGTTTCTGGATTTTCAGTCTAAATGGTTTACGATAACATGTGTGAGAACTGAGATTTGACTGGTTCTCATCGTGCTAACAAATTGAATTCACCGACCAACTTGCTTAAATATGTAAACAATCGTTTAGGTTAACAATTAACCATCTCGAGAGTGGTTTGAAGAATTTGTACCCACGTGAAACAAGTATATTCATTCTAAACACGGTAAGGACTTCGTTCGGGAACTGTTTTGGATGTGCTCCGGTGGCTTGGGTTTTTATGGGGGCATTATTTTGAACGCACCCTTGATGCTGTCACATTCCAGACCCAAAATGGCAGTTTATTTAGTTTGGTTAAATCGATGCTCTCACACGTGGTTGTAAAATTTATCTAGGAAGAACATTGGCTACCAAATCCTAATCAATCCCTTTCATTTAATCGATGTCAATAATTTCCAGACGAAATTGCTACTTCACCAAAACCTAATAATTTAATATACTGTTTTTATGTTCGTATTTATGTTATTATTCAGGATCTAAACCCTCATTTATTCCTAACATTTAATTTTCCTTAATATTTTTAAAATAAATTCTTGAATTTATACGTACTACATAAGAAAAATCAGCGTCCAAGTTTTGAAGCTGATACTTGGTCAATGGGTTTCCATCCTTCCAGTCTTTAAAATGTAATTGATAAAGAGTTTTCACCAGTTTGTAACTTCGAAGAACTAAAAGTCGTGTAAATTTTTGTAGTAGAATAGCCAACTCGTCAGTGGTAATATTCACGTTGCCTAGATGCAATTCAAGCAAACCTTCCTTCTGGTAGTCGTTTGATAAATATTTTGGAATGTTTTGATGAGCACAACGTAAAATTCTTCGACATGAAAAAAAAACAAAAAACAGAAGAATAAAAAACATTTTAAAATACTAAAATATCCTTCGCTTTTTAGAAAAAATCTTAGAAAAATTGAAATTCCAAAAATAATAATCTTTAATAATTTTATCATTATTTAACACGAAACTGTTCCTATTCTTCTTGTAGACTTATTTCATTGATCAATGTTAGAATTTTTTTCTGTAAAAAGTAATTTGATTTGACTCTGCTCCTGAAAAGTTCTTGATTTTAAACTGTTTTTCTCTAACCTTTTTCCCCAAAAATGAGGTGTTTTCAGATGGGTAGACTGATAATAGTTATATCTGATGGAAGACTAACCCTGGAGTTTGTTGATGAGACCATAGCCACACCTGAAGACCAATCAGTCTGAAGACACAGTTTGCTTTGAACTAACCACGTATACCTGTTGCACAGTTTGTTGAATATTTATTTACGGTGAAATGGTGAGGTTTTGAAGGTGAAATAACATATAATTTCGTGTCCATAATATACATATTTTAGAACTAGTTATCACATGTATTTGTTTGTAAACATTGAACAACAAAGTACCCCATGATAAAATGCCTTAAGATTGTTTTCTTTGAAAATTTGTAATACTCCAAAAGCATTTACGAATGGTCTTATATCAGATAAGCTGGGGTGTTGCTCATAGAAATAAATTTCTATTTACTTCTGTGGAGTTGCCAGGGTTCTTTCAAGGGAGGGGTAAAGATTATTGAACAATTGTTGAACTGCATCATATTTCACCTTCAAATTGTCAGAATAGTCATTCTATGAAGTTATTGTTTGGTTTTTATCTCAAAGTTTTCGTAATTTTGGAAAATTTGGAAAAAAATGACCATGGGAAAATCGCCCCCATTTCCGCCTTGGCTATGCTTTTGCAGGTATGCGAAAAAGTGACGTATATAAGTACTTATTTTGTTAGCCAATTTTTACGGGCAAATACTCGTGGTCATTGGTTACAGTCACTGGTCTTAACACTGTCTACATTGTGGATACATTGCCTGTAGTGGGTAGAAGCTTATATTTAAGTGGTTTAAGGTCCAAGGGACCATATAAAGTTGGTTGGAGTCACACACCTGCATCGCATGCCTGGTAACTCACAACTGCATAGCCTCAACACCAGTATCCCCACGTAACTCTGTTAGGAGTGTAGTGGGAGAACCAGCGCACAGGCTATGCGCTGGGACCTGTGGGCGGAGCCACAACACTGGGGTCGGTGGACACAGG